>JACXGM010002289.1:32468-47933 GCA_016801145.1 Umbra pygmaea
CACACACACACACACACCCACACACACACACACACACACACACACACACACCCACACACACACACACACACACACACACACACACACACACACACACACACACACACACACACAAACACACAAACACACAAACACAAACACATGATACAGTGCCGACTCAAGACAGAAACCATTCAAGGGTTGATACATTACAGTAAGATAAAATATTTATCATGACTATACAACCTGAGCCAGCATTGAGTTGCCTTTAAAGGCTGCGATCTGCGTATCGCAAAACAAACAATTGCTTTCATCTCAGCTATTTAGCATTGTCATGAAAAATAATGGGGAAAACACATTTTCTGGTTTGAAATAGCATCTATTGTTGTAATATTGCTAATGGATATTTCACAGCTAATTTATGATTTAAAGAGACAGTCTTGTTTCTTAAGCATTTACAGATTCATAAATAAGCATTGCAAGAGTAATGTAAATCAACATATTTTGGGTGTGAGAACCACTTTCAAAACAAAGGAAAATAAGCTCTGGTGCATCGTTTAAAAGGCCCTGTAACTGCTATCAAAGCATGCAGAAATATACACAGGTCTAATTCCTGCATGACAAGGCCTCCTAGGTGTGCGTGAGGACAGCTGTCAGCCATGTGTTTCTTGCAGCCTGTCATGGACTGTTGTTGTACTTCTATGGTACCCAAGGTTAGTGTTTATTGGAACTCTCAATGCTCAAGGGCATGGCTATGGTGTTGTAAACAGACTCTGGAATAGTCCCTACGGGTGACTCGGGCCTTGTTATGGGATTGCATTACCCCCTCTACCTCCAGTAGGCAGATTGCTCAAAGGTGACTTCACCGGTTACTACTAATGCAGTTATCCTTTTCACATGCAGTGATATTATAATACAGAGATATAATGTAGGATGACAATTAGAGATTTTTCTCAAATGGTTCTAACTAGTGGCCAGGGTTCATATCCCTGGTCGTAGCGTTCTGACAATGGCCCAGACTCTGCAAGGGGTGTTACAAATCTGTACAGCGCTGCCCAGTGTAGACTGGTAAATTGTCAGGCAAAATGACCTTGTCATGTTGCTCTTGAGTGACTCCTTGTGTGCAGGTTGGACACCTGTGAATTCAAACATAGTTGCATAGTTTGCAAATGTGTAACCTCCCACATATGTACCGACTCCAGTCACAAGCATTGTGATGGGAATCGGACAGCTTAAAATAAAAATAAAAATGTCTTGTTTGGTTACTCCTGTGAATTAACAGTAGTGGCATGTCTTCCATTACTTTATTTAGCATCGCATACTCTTACTTCAGATGTATTTTTGAGATAAACAAACATACTTTCTGGTAAATTCCCATTGCAAAGAAATATAGCTAAGGATGATCAGACCTTGTCCTGAGCAGCCAAAAATGCACATAGCCCTAAAACTTTGTTTAGGTCAATAAACACTGCCTTAAACCATGTTTTTTCACCTCCTGATGTTACTTCTGTCACTGCAGAACATTTTCTAAACTTTTTTATTAACAAGGTCAATATTATAAGATCTCATATCCCTCCTACTGATCATGACTTCTCTGATACAGTCCATTGTCCAGCTTCTTTTAACTGCATTGAGCCTGTTGCCCTGTCAACAGTCACAGATATAGCCTCGGGCATGAAGCCTACCTATTCCCCTGCAGATATTGTCCCTTCTCATCTTTTAAAAGAGGTGTTAGATATTATTGGTCCTTGCCACTTGACTGTAGTAAATAGTTCTCTCATGAATGGCTCTGTTCCATCCAGTTTTAAAGGGAAACTTCACCCTACATCTAGCTGGAGGTGCTAGTAGCTTCTCCCAGACATTTGTAGAACAGTGAGATATGTTTCACCCATGCCTGGCTAGTGTAAGAGCAAGATTTGAAATTTTGCGGGGAATTTTCACACGCTGATGTCACCGTGTGTTTCGAATGGACTTTGGAGATAGGAAAAATGAATATAGGCATGTATTCTGTCGCAAAAAATAAGCATACTTGTTATACTGATCTGGCTTTCAAACCTACACCTTAAAGTCTTGGTTGTCCTTGATTTTTCAAGGTATAGCTTGTCTTTCTGTGACGTTTCTATCAGCCGTTTTAATGCTAAACAGATGAGGTGGTATGATTTTTTAGTATGTATAGAACTACAACGCTGGCTTCCTTGTTCCAAGCCCCGCCCACCCGGCATGTTCTCTGGATTCTGTGAAACAGTTCGTAACGTGGTTAAATTCTAATTGCCTAAATGCTTCTGTGGAAATATTTCCATCCATGACTACTGAAGAAAAAAGTATTTGCTAAAATGAATGGGATCGTGGACAAGCTTTACTTGTAAGGATTGAACCAAAAATGACTGACGACCGCATATGCGTCTCTGAATCACTGAAGTTTTCCAGCACACATGGAAAGAGACGTAGCAAGAGGACAATTAACAGATGAGTAAGTTTATTAAACCTATTTTCTGTACCTTGATAATGGAGCACACATCGTGTCTGTGGTAATGTTATTGTACTGTATGTGTAGTGTGCCAGCTGTATTTAGTAGCTAGCTGAGTGGGTAAATTACTATACGTTACTATAGGCTACACTTTCTTAGTAAAGAAAAATGGATGGGATCGCATCGCTTTTCAGCCGCTTTAGTGACGGTTAATTTAGCACGTAGATCGCTTTCATAATCTTCCGACCTTAAATGCCGACTGCAGACCCTAACTTTATATAGCCTATTGTAAAGTGTGAAAGATTACTCCTTCTTTTTGGGCTCGCTTGTAATTTCTGCAACCAGGTACAGAACACCAAATGGGCATGATGAATAGAAATTAGACTACAATTTCAAAAACAAATATGTATAACTTTCTAGAGTCAAGCTCTACAGAGGTGTGCTGTTGAATTGCCCATGTTCTGTGTCGGTGCGTTCAAACGGGGACAGGAACTGAAATATACTATCGGCTTTTCTCTGATATATTGAAAAAGAACAAATGTGTATATGACATAAATCATCTATGGTAAGTTTGTATATGCTATACTATGAATCCGATTTACTGTGGAACAATGATTTAAGCATGCTGTAGTTCAGCCTCTTATTAAAAAACCTAATCTTGACCCCACTGATTGTAATAATTTTAGACCCATTTCTAAATTATCTTTTGTGTCAAAAATCTTGGAAAAGGTTGTCCTTTCGCAGCTCTCTTTTTTAATGGAAAATAACATGCTGGATAACTTTCAGTCTGGTTTTAGAATACACCATAGCACAGAAACAGCACTTCTTAAGGTTTTGAATGATTTGTCGCTGTTTGGCGACTCTGGAAATTGTGCTCTCTTACTCCTGCTTAATCTTAGTGCTGCTTTCGACACTGTTGATCATGCCATCTTGTTGGATCGCCTTGAGCATATGGGATTCAGGATGTTGCTCTGCAGTGATTTAAGTCTTATTTAAATAATAGAACCTTCTCTGTTGACGTTGGAAACGTATCCTCCTCCTTTGTAGCGATTACCTGCTGGGTACCTCAAGGTTAAATTTTGGGGCCTATCTTATTTTCCCTGTATATGCTCCCTTTAGGCTCCATTCTCCGTAAACATGACATTTCCTATCCCTGTTATGTGGATTATACCCAGTGTCAGAATGGAAGATCCAGGAGCTCCCTCTGCGCACAGGATTAGGCACTCGGAGTCCCCAGCCTACTGAAGCCACCTATATTTAAGCCCACGCATTCGCTTGGAAGGGAGCCTGGGTTATTGTTTCTCTGTTCAGGTGTTTATTGGTTGTACATCGGTCTATACTATTTCATCTATACGTGTAGTGGCCACGTTATTTTGCCACTCATTTATTTTGTTTTACTGGTACTATATTAATACGATTGACGTATTGTTCTCTGTCAATTATATAGCCAGTAAAATATACGCTATACTATTCCTCTGCGTGTGACTCCTTCCCTACAAATACACACAACTGTGACAGAATAACCCACCTGCTTCAACATGGAGTCAGCAGACGGACAGCCACCAGGCTCAGGACAGGCCAGTGTCATTGGGCAGCCAGTGCTCAGCGTAGACGCCCGACTGGCAGCACATCAGGAAATGCTGCAGGAGTTGGGCGCTGCCATGGAGAGGGTGGTACACGGCCTAAACCAGGTGGAACAGCACCTTGCCGGCCGGCCTAACCCGGTACCCGTCCCACCAGTAGTTCAAGTTGCAGGACCCAGTGACCAGTCCACACCTCCAGTGGTTTGTTTAGCCCTGCCTAAGGATTTCGATGGAACGGCTTCCCGGTGTCAGGGGTTCCTCCTCCAGCTGGGGCTGTATTTCGACACATCGGCCCCGGGTGCTTCAGACTCCGAGAAGGTGTCCGCCCTCATCTTCTGTCTCTCCGGGCGCGTGATGGAGTGGGCGAATGTGGTCTGGAGAGACATGAACCCTGTGATATACGACTACCGCTCGTTCACGTCCCTTTTCAGTTCGGTTTTTGACCACCATCTGGAGGGAAGGGACATGGGCAAGCAACTTTCGTGTCTACAGCAGGGGCGCAGAACCGCTCGGGAGTATGCCCTGGAGTTCCGGACCTTGGCAGCGGGCTCTGGGTGGAACGACTGGGCTCCCATAGATCACTTCCGGTGTGCCTTGCGGGAGGATGTCAGACGGGAGATGGCCTGTCGGGACACCATTTTGGGCTTTGATGCCCTGGTGGACCTGGCAATCCATCTGGACAGCCTCCTACAGGCGCGTAGGCGCACCGGGAGTAGTGTCACAGTTCCGCCCAGCCCAGCTGTTAGTCCGGAGAGTGGTTCTGTGCCAATGGAGGTTGGAAACACGGGGTTCCAGGACCCAGAGAGGGGAATCAATAGACAATGGGTGCCATGCTCCTATTGTGGCTGAAAGGGGCATGTTGCTGCGTCTTACTACCAGTGTCTGTTAAGTCCATGGAGCGGCGGCACAGGCACTCATTCACCATCCCAGGTACCTACCTTCTTTCTCTTCACAATTACGCATACCAGTACTTTTCCCTGCATTTCCTATGTCCGACCCTCATAAGGCCCTAGTAGATTCAGGGGAAGCGGGCAATTTCATAGACAGCGCTATATGCCACACTTTATGTATTCCCCTTGTGAAATTAGACTGACCCCATAGGCTTTAGACAGCAAACCTATCGGAACAAGCAGTGTCTGTTTTAAGACAGTAGAATTGAAAATGGTGGTTCCCCCCTTCAAACCAAATCAATCTCTTTCTACGTCTTAGACTTCCCTTTGTGTCCTGTTGTATTGGGTCTACCTTGGCTGTCTTTTCACAATCCCTCTTGGTCTCTCAGGTCTATCGACGGATGGTTGAGTGAGTGTCTGGGAAGGTGCATTCCAGTTTCGCTAAGGGCCACCACGGTGGAAAGTCCAGGCAGTGCTTCCGACAATCCCATTCCTATTGAGTATTCAGACCTCACACATGCCTTTTCAAAAACTAAGGCATTTAATTACCCCCCCATCAGCCCTGGGAATGTGCCATTGACCTTCGACCAGGCGCTGTACTGCCCAGGAGTCATGTCTACCCACTGTCGTATGCTGAGACAGAGGCTATGGAGACATATGTCTCTGAATCGCTGTGGCAAGGTTACATACGCTCCTCATCTTCACCTGCATCTTCCAGTTTCTTTTTCGTAAAGAAGAAAGACGGGGGGTCTGCGTCCATGTATAGATTAACAGGCTTTAAACGGTGTGACTGAACGTTATTCCTATCCTCTTCCTTTGGTTTCCTCAGTAGTGGAATCTATGCATGGTGCGCGCTTCTTTACTAAATTGGATCTGAGAAGTGCCTACAATTTGGTGCGCATCCGAGAGAGACATGAGTATAAAATGTATTTCAGTATATCTGGTGATGCCCTATGGTCTGATGAATGCTCCATCAGTCTTCCAAGCTTTCGTGAATGACATCTTCCGAGACCTGTGGGGGCGCGAGGTGGTTGTGTACATTGATGACATTTTGGTGTACACGTCCACTCGTGAACAACACGTTTCTCTGGTTTGTGAGGTGCTTGGGAGACTGTTGGAGCCTGACCTATTTGCGAAAGCCTGGAGTATATCTGGACTGACCACCGTAACCTGGAGTATATTCGGTCAGCGAGGAGACTGAACCCTTTCCAGGCAAGGTGGTCTCTATTCCTGACACGATTCACCTATGCGTTGCCCTATATCCCAGGCAGTAAAAATCGTAAGGCTGACGCCATATCTCGCTAGTTTGACACAGAGGAGCGCCCAGTAGATGATTGCTCTATTGTTCCTGAGGCGTGTATAGTGGCCCCCGTTTTGTGGGAATTGGACACTGAAATTCAGCAGGTGCTGCGTCAGGAGCCAGCTCCTGTGCAATGTCCCGCTGGTTGCCAATATGTGCCCGGGATCATTAGGGATAGGCTCATCTGCTGGGCTCATAACTCTCCCTCCTGCGGTCATCCGGGCATCTGCCGTATGATTGACTGCCTGGGGGACAAGTATTGCTGGCCCACCTTGGCCGAGGACGTGAGGGTTTACGTTTCCTCCTGTTCAAATTGCGCCCAGAGTAATTCGCCGAGGCACCTTCCTGCAGGGAAATGAATGCCTCTTCCTGTTCCACAACGACCATGGTCGTATTTGTTGATAAATTTTCTTACTGATCTCCCTCCCTCTGAGGGTTGCACTGCGATCTTGGTGGTTGTGGACAGGTTCTCGAAGGCTTGCCGTCTCCTACCTCTCCTCTACAGACCGCGGAAGTGCTGTTTACACATGTCTTCCGGCATTATGGTATTCCGGAGGATATTTGTGTCTGACCGTAGACCCCAGTTTACCTCTCCTGTCTGGAGAGCGTTTATGGAGAGGCTGGGGGTCATGGTCAGCCTCACCTCCGGATTCCACTCGGAAGCGAACGGGCAGGCGGACCAGCTCAATCAGGAGGTTGGCAGGTTCCTGAGGACGTATTGCCAGAACAGGCCAGGTGACGGGGTGAAATCCCTTCCGTGGGCGGAGTACGCCCAAAACTCCTTGAGGCACTCCTCCACGGGACTCACCCCGTTTCAGTGCGTCCTAGGGTACCAGCCGGTCAGACCCAGGTCCCCGCTGTCGACGATTGGTTCAGACAAGCGGAGGACACCTGGAATGTGGCGCATGTTCGTCTCCAACGGGCTATCCTGTGCCACAACCCTTAGGTGGGCCATGACTCTTTATCACCCCGGTGACAGGGTCTGGCTCTCTTCCAGGAATCTGCCTCTCCGTCTGCCATGCCGGAAGCTTGCGCCACAGTTTGTGGGGCCTTTTCAAGTCCTGGGGAGGGTAACTGATGTGTCTAACAGGTTGTATTTGCCTTCCTCCATATGTATTCACCCTGTTTTTCATGTTTCCCTCCTTAAGCCGGTGGTGGAGGGCCCTCTCCGTGAGGCCAGGGTGCTGGAGACCCCCCCTCTGCCGTCGGAGATCAAGGGCGACCTGGTCTACGCTGTGTGGGCTGAGACGGAGGAGGGGTGGTCTCCAGTACCTTGTGGACTGGGAGGGTTTTGGTCCCGAGGAGCGGAGCTGGGTTCCGGCCAGGGATGTGTTGGATCCCTCACTCCTACGCTAGTTCCATCTGCGCCGTGTCCTCGGGGTCGACCCCTGGGCGGGGGGCACTGCACCACGGGACCTGCGCATCAGAGAGGGGGAACTGTCAGCATGGAAGATCCAGGAGCTCCCTCTGCTGACACGCACAGGATTAGGCGCTCAGAGTCCCCCTCCTACTGAAGCCACTGCTTTTTCCATCTACCTCATCAACCTCAGTGGTTACAGCTATGTTGGCAGGACCCTATATTTAAGCCCACGCACTCCCTAGGAGGGCGTGGGTTATTTTTTCTCTGTTCATCGGGTTATCAGTTGTACATCGGTCTATACTATTTAATCTATACGTGTTAGTGGCCACGTTATTTCGCCACTCATTTATTTTGTTGTACTGGTACTATAGTAATACGATTGACGTATTGTTTTCTGTCATTTATATAGCCAGTGAAATATACGCTATACTATTCCTCTGCGTGTGACTCCTTCCCTACAAATACACACAACTGTGACACCCAGTTTTACATACCGCTACAAACTGTCAGAACTAACTCCTTGAAGTCCTTGTTTGATTGCCTTCTTGATATTAATTGCTGGATGGCAAATAACTTCCTCCAACTCAACGAGAGTAAAACTGAAGTTTTATTGTTTGGCTCTCCCAAATCAATTGATGAAATAAGCAATAAACTGGGAACCCTGTCCACAGAAGTGTGTCATTTTTTATTCTAGGCTAAAATTTGACAAACAAATTAGTTTGGTTGTTAGGAGTTGTTTTTTCCAATTGAGGACCATTGCAAAATTAAAACCCTTCCTCTCTCATAATGATTTGGAGATAATTATACATTCTCTCATTTCATCCAAACTTGACTACTATAACTCGTTGTACTCGGGAGTTTGCCAGTCATCCATATCTAGATTGCAGCTTGTTCAGAATGTGGCTGCTAGACTGCTGACTGGTGACAAAAAGAGGGACCATATCTCTCCGATACTGGCCTCTCTCCTTTGGTTACCATTCAAGTATATAATTGATTTTAAGTTTTAAGGCATTACATGCTTTAGCTCCTCTGAATATTTCTGATCTACTTAAATTGTATTATCCTTCTAGGTCTCTGAGATCATCTGATCAGCTTCTTTTAAATATTCCTTTGTCTCGTTTGAAATTGAAGGGTGATCGTACTTTTTCGGTTGTGGGCCCCAGGCTATGGAATAAACTTCCACTTACAATTAGGTCTTCCCCCACTATTACTGTATTTAAATCCCATCTTAAAACATATATTTTTTAATTGGCTTTCTAAATTGACCTAGAGACACTTGTGTTAAATTGTTCTGTCTGTGTTTTAGGATTTTTCCAAATTTTGCTATCATGCTTTTATATTCCTGTACAGCACTTTGCTTAACCTTGGTTACTTTTAAATATGCTTTATAAATAAACTGACTTGACTTGACTTGCCCTGCAGCTTCCATTACTCTCCCTGTTTGTTTCCCTAAATTAGCCTAAGAATTCTCTCTGAATGATCTGGAGGCCTTCTTCAACTTCCTGTTTCAAGCCCTCAGCGAGCAGTAAAGTTGAAGGAAGTGCAGGAGGTCGTGGGAACTTGCTCAGTTCCACAACCATCCCAGCGAATGCACTTTCCAGAAAACAACACCATTCTCTGAAAAAAATGGCACAAAAAAGGAAAAAACCCAGAGGAAGCTTGATAACAATGAAGTTTTACATCGAAGCAAGGCAATGTAGCAACCTTGGGTGGGAACCTAGAGTCTGAGGCACTATGATACTGTGCCTAGCCTACATCTGGCTCTCTAGTCATCCAGGCTCATTGACAAAAAAAGAAACCCAAGTTCCCACGGTGACTGTTCCCACGGTAGCTGCAGGTCTTCCTATTTACATGTCTTGTTGCTCTGCTTCCTCTTGGACTGGGCAGAGACAGCACAAAAATTGATTGTATGTTTGTCTTTTCTTATCTTGATGAGAGTAAGACTGTTGAATTTGGCCCCATTTGATTTATGTTTTACATGTTTTTATCCAATTTGTCCAGAGTTTGCTATTGGTTGATTTGAAAAAGCCATGGACAAACCAGAGAACTAAGCTTTTTGAGGATGTCAAAACGTAATTATTTTTGACACCAAAAGTTATGAACTGTGATTCTGTGTTTGCTCATTTTCCAGGTGGAACTGATTGTAACCCTATTTTAAAAATTCTGAAACAATAATGCATGATTGCTGACAATTTCCAGTAAAAGAGGAAAATAGACCAGTAAACCATTCTGAAATACATAAAAATCTGGCCTATTGAGCTTGTACTGATTTAAACTAAAACATTGTGTGGCAGCATTTACAGCAAATAAAATGTTAGATTATGGATATAAACATACAACCCTGACAAGGTAACACACTTTGTTTTTTACACTTCAACATGTATACACACATGCCTTGAAAAAGGTAAAACAAGCAGAATCCACTGCAATTTAGTTCTATCCTGTAGCCTCACCAGTGGAATAAGTCAAGGGGTCTTCCACATGGGGGTCTGCGGAGCTACTGCAGGCGGCCCTTGGGAAGATCTCCCAAAATAATTAAAGGAACACTCCAGACCCCTAAACACACAAAAATGGTTGTGCCGGTTACGTTTCTGACATAACAGACACTAAAAACACCTTATCAATGCGTTTTGTTTACAAACTCGGCCACCATAAGTATCCAAATTTGAATGGTAACTTTTTTTACGTCACCGCAGTCATTTTTGAAAACTACAGCTAGATTCAGCAGAGGCATTCGGTTGACTTCCTGTTCTTTATTGGTTCAAGAATACTACGGATTACATTCTTCCATTAAATAGGTAGCTACAGAATGTAACAGCTTTTGGAGGAAGGAGGCAGATGGCAAGTGTGAATATCCATTTGGACGTTTTTTTTATGAGAGTGAAAAACAAACTGAAATAAACAAAACCCTGACAAGAACGAAAAACAAAGGTGTGCAGAACGGCGCTGGCTTTGAAGGAATAACAATAAGAAACTCTATACCCCAATCCCATACGCAAATACAAACATGTAGGCTAATATTGTAACAAATAGTTAGTTGCATGTACAATGTGTGAAATAAGTATTGAACACGTCACAATTTTTCTCAGTAAATTTATTTCCAAAGGTGCTATTGACATTTTCACCAGATTTTGGTAACAACCCAAGTAATCAAAACAAAAAACAAAACAAATAAGTTTTCATAATATGAAATGACTCAGGGAAAAAGTATTGAACACGCTTACTGATATTCATTATTGATATTATTAATACTTTGTACAAAAGCTTTTGTTGGTAATGACAGCTTCAAGACGCCTTCTGCATGGAGAAACCAGATGCATCTCTGGTGTGATTTTGGCCAATTCTTCCACACAATTAGCCTTCAAATCTTTGGCTGTGTGTTTGGGATCATTGTCTTGCTGGAATGTCCACCCTCGTTGCATCTTCCTCATCTTGGTAGATGGCAGCAGATTGTTGTCAAGAATGTATTGGTAAATTTGCCCATTCATCCTTCCTTTAATTATGTGAA
Source organism: Umbra pygmaea (assembly GCA_016801145.1). NCBI lineage: Eukaryota > Metazoa > Chordata > Actinopteri > Esociformes > Umbridae > Umbra > Umbra pygmaea. The sequence continues at coordinate 43,556 of JACXGM010002289.1, forward strand.
GTTTGCCAGTACAATTTGCTGAAAAGCAGGCCCACACCATGATGTTTCCACCTCCAAACTTCACTGTTGGTATGGTGTTTTTAAAGTGATGTGCAGTGCCATTACTCCTCCAAACTCGGTTTGTATTATGGCATCCAAACAGTCAAATTTTGCTCTCATCTGACCACACTATGTTCTCCCAGTATTTCACTGGCTTTTCCAAATGTTGTGCAGCAAACTTTAAATGAGCTTTAACATGCTTTTTTTTCAGCAATGGAGTCTTGCGTGGTGAGCGTGCATACAGGCCATGGCGGTGGAGTGCATTACTTACTGTTTTCTTTGAGACAACAGTACCTGCTAATTGCAGGTCTTTTTGAAGCTCTCCACAAGTGGTCCTTGGACAACTCTTTTGATTACTCTTCAAGGAGCACCTTGTTGAGGCAAATTAATGGTGTAATGATTGTCTTTCCATTTCCCTACTATGGCCCCAACAGTGCTCACTGGAACATTCAGAAGCTTAGAAATGCGCCTATAACCAATGCCATCATTATGTTCTGCAACAATTAGGTTGCAAAGGTCTTGAGACAGCTCTTTGCTTTTACCCATCATGAGATGTGTCTTGTGTGACACCTTTGCAATGAGACCTTTTTGTAGGCCATCAGTTGGGACTAAACCAGCTGATATGAATTTGCACTGACAGGGGGTATGAATTACTTGGGTAGTTACCAACAACATCTGATGAAAATGTCATGTCAATAGCACCTTTGGAAATATATTTACTGAGAAAAATGGTGACTTGTTCAATACTTACTTCACCCGGTGTAGATATGGTTTATTCAGACTACAGTAATCAAAAATCTGGAAAAGAGGTAATTAAATGTATATCCAGACATTGTAATATATGCTATATATTCCCCACTTTACTGAAGAAAATGGTATGTTACTGGTCATGTTCATGTTTGTTTCTCTCTGTCACTTTAATTACTGAGGTATTATGGGAAACAGGGGAAAACTGGGTGAGATTATTAGCAAAAGGGGGGAGACAGAAAATGTTTGGCTGCTCCTGGGGACATGCATGTTAAGAGTTAAATTGGTAATCTTTGAGACTTGGGTTTGTGTGTTTGTTTTGTGTTATTGAAACAAGTCAAAGTAATACAACTATAGGTCTGGTCCTGTGCAGGGCTTCTGCCATAGGCAGATACTACGTGATTACCTCCCACCACATGTTATGGAATATAACATGAATTACATATATACAAGATGAATGCACCTTCATAATAGATAAGAGAAGGTGAGATCAATCTTGTTTGTTTAACAGCCGTGGGTTATTTCTTTCATTTAAGGCCGGTGAAGATTATGTTGTTTTTTGGATTGGACAGTCTACGCCAGTTTTTAAGATATCTATGAATAGTGGACTTTGGGTCATTAGTGGGACTGTATGAAATTATTATTTCTTTTGTTAATTGTCAATTAATACTAATTATTATTGAAAAAACGTTTGTCTGTCCAGTATTTTTTATTAGTTTGCACACACACAACACAGCATTAAATTGCATAACAAAAGGGCCTATAGTTATATAGTTTATATATTGTTTATTTATAGGACATTCCTTTTTGATGTAGCATTGCATTGCTGAGATTCAGTGTGAAAATAACAATATCTTTTTTATAATGATTCACATGGAAAGAATAACAGAAAGTCTGTACAGCAACATATATATATCAATACAATTTTTACAATTTTAGTCCCCCCAACATAATCCCCGACCCCCAAACCACCCTCCCCCGCTACCCATCCCCATACCACTCACCTCACTCAACCCCCCAGCCCACACAAAACATCTAAACAAACTGACAACACACTAACATAAATACAAATACATTCAATAACTGAAAAAAATTACACTTGGTGAACTAGGAGCTTCATATCGTCTGACTCAGATCAGAGGGGAGCCTCTGCAAGCCATTAAAATAGGAAATAAAAGTCTGCCATTTTTCTACGAATTTCGATTGTGATCCCCTCATGGAATACTTAATTTTCTCAAGTTTTAAAAATGACACAACATCACATAACCACTGAGAGGCTAATGGTGGCTGAGAGGACTTCCATAGCAGCAAAATACTACGTCTGGCTATTAGTGTAGTAAAAGCAATGATATCTGCATTTTTATAATTCAGCGAGAGGGAGTCCCCTGGGACTCCAAACACCGCTATCAGGGGGCATGGATTTATACTGATTTTAAGTGCTTCTGAAAGGATATGAAATACAAAGGTCCAGTAATATTTCAATTTAGAGCAGGTAAAAAACATGGTAGTGATTACATGGGGAGGAATGACATCTGTCACACACATCCATCACTGTGGGATACATTCTGGACAATCTGGACTTGTCCAGAATGTTGGTAACCTTGAACTGAATAAGTCCAAGTCTAGCACAAGATGAAGTGGAACTTGTTATATCGATCACTCCTTCCCAGAAATCATCCGAAAATTCAAGACCCATTTCCTGCTCGCAAGCAGTTTTAGGTATATTAGTAGAGTGTTTATCACAGGACATAATCCAAGAATAGAATAATGAAATTGCTGATTTCAGTTGAGGAAAAAATTCAATAGCCCATTCCAGGTCTGGGTAGGTAATAGAGGGAAACCAAAAAATTGGGAAGAGACAAAATGTCTCATCTGCAAATATCAGAAGGAATTAGATGGGGGCAAAGCGTGTTTGACCGCCAGGTTAGGAAAACTCGAGAACTCCATTTTCATAAAGATCCTTGAAAGTTTTAATACCATTTTTTTCCCAGAGAGTGAAAGCACTGTTGACCACAGATGGTCAAAATATGTGGTTGTTATTAATAGGGCCCAAAATGGATGTAGTGGAGAACTTAAAGTGGCGCCGAAACTGGTACCAAATTTTGAGTGTGGATAGTACTACAGGGTTGTCTGAGAAACGTGAGGGAGATGTGGGGAGAGCGGCACATAGTAAAGCAGGAAAAGAGGAGGAGGTGCAGAAAAGACCTTCTAACAGGCACCACAATGTATCTGGGAGGTGCTTCGAGAAAAGCAGTTGGACTCCATGCATGTCTACAGTTTTAACTAAACTCCATTCACAGCAAATTTCATTTGATATCAGTGTATAACACTACTTGCTTTGAAGACATTGATACATGCTTGATGATGTAACTGTAAATGGTGTCTCATTTCATAGGGATATGTTTTCTTCCCTATCTCTTACCACTCAGTTTTGAGGGACAAGTGCTAGTGGTAAGACGAAGGGGTAGGAAAAGGGGAAGGGGTAAGACAGAGAAGTGAGATTCATCATAGCCTGGAACTTCATAGACATGTTTATCCAATCATGAGAAAAGGTATTTAAGGTGGCCAATTGCAAGTTGTTGTTCTCTTTGACTCTCCTCTAAAGAGTGGCAACATCCATCCATCCATCCATTTTCATCCGCTTATCCGTGATCGGGTCGCGGGGGCAGCAGCTCCAGCAGGGGACCCCAAACGTCCTTTTCCCGAGCCACATTAACCAGCTCTGACTGGGGGATCCCGAGGCGTTCCCAGGTCAGGTTGGAGATATAATCTCGCCACCTAGTCCTGGGTCTACCCCGAGGCCTCCTCCCAGCTGGACGTGCCTGGAACACCTCCCTAGGGAGGCGCCCAGGGGGCATCCTTATCAGATGCCCAAACCACCTCAACTCTACTCTGAGATCCTCACGGATGACTGAGCTTCTCACCCTATCTCTAAGGGAGACGCCCGCCACCCTCCTGAGGAAACCCATTTCGGCCGCTTGTACCCGGGATCTCATTCTTTCGGTCATGACCCAGCCTTCATGACCATAGGTGAGGGTAGGAACAAAAACTGCCCAGTAGATTGAGAGCTTTGCCTTCTGGCTCAGCTCTCTTTTCGTCACAATGGTGCGACACAATGAGTGTAGTACCGCCCCCACTGCGTCGATTCTCCGACCAATCTCCCGTTCCATTGTTCCCTCACTCGCGAACAAGACCCCAAGGTATTTGAACTCCTTCACTTGGGGTAAGGACTCATTCCCTACCTGGAGTAGGCACTCCATCGGTTTCCTGCTGAGAACCATGGCCTCAGATTTAGAGGTGTTGATCCTCATCCCAGCCGCTTCACACTCAGCTGCGAACCGATCCAGTGAGTGCTGAAGGTCACAGGCCGATGATGTCATCAGGACCACATCATCTGCAAAAAGCAGCGATGAGATCCTCAGCCCACCGAACTGCAACCCATCCCCACCCCGACTACGCCTCGATATCCTGTCCATAAATACTACAAACAAGATTGGTGACAAAGCGCAGCCCTGGCGGAGACCAACCCTCACATGAAACGAGTCCGACTTACTGCCGAGAACCCGGACACAGCTCTCGCTTTGGTCATACA
>JACXGM010002290.1:0-47832 GCA_016801145.1 Umbra pygmaea
GTGATATATTTAACCCTGACTACTGGTCTAACAGTGATATATTTAACCCTGACTACTGGTCTAACAGTGATATATTTAACCCTGACTACTGGTCTAACAGTGATATATTTAACCCTGACTACTGGTCTAACAGTGATATATTTAACCCTGACTACTGGTCTAACAGTGATATATTTAACCCTGACTACTGGGTTAATTGTATAATCTTGCTACTGCTACTTTAAATTGAAATGTAAATGACTAGAAGTCCAGATGGTAGCTGAGATAGGTATGTTGTTATTATTCTTTGTCGGAAAGCACATTTTTAATCCAACTCAACTGTTATTTTCATAATAAGTACAACCCTAAAAGTGTTACTCATTTCACAGTCTCTCCTAACCATGATTAATCTTTAGCAATCATAAGAAATGAGCCTCCTGCTTTATGGAAAATGCATTTAATTACAATAATACAATGCAGCATTATTTGAAATGGATCAAATTGCCTCCAGACATACTTTGCTATAGCCATAACTTAATGAAAGATGAATGCTAATATTGAATTCATGTCGTTAAGTTCATTATAGTAATATATCTCCGATATTTTTTGTTAAATGGCACGAAACCGTTTGGCAGTGTGTCCATGGTAACACTGATTAAGCATATCCAGCAGGATTACAGGGATCTAAGTAATGATAAAACCTGGATACAATGATAAATGTGTCCGTGCATAAAGGTTACATTGGTGTTATTATGTATTCAGGGACCGGTTACAAGGTGATCAGACTAAAGTCAGAGTTCTCTGCTTGGATTTCACATAATATGATGATGCACAAGCTTGACACTTGAGACTTGTACATACTTTGTGAAAATCGACGTTTCTGAGCCTCGCAACCTTTCTGGAGATCTAAACGTACTTGTGACTGACAAGTGCATTGATTGCTTCAGCAAACGCTTTGTTCCCTCATTAGACTGTAGGCAAACTCCAGGGGTGAAGATCTGGGGGGGATCGACACTGTCCTAGGATATACATCAAAAAGTCAGACAACATTTCAATCTAAAACTGTAATATGTATGTAGACTACATAATATTGAAAGTGAAATATTCCAAGACAAATTTCAATTTTCATTATCCTCATGTCCAGAGCTACAGTAAAACATTTGCGATGCAGTTGTCAAGGACTTGCTTTTTGATGTGGTCGTGTCCTTTGCAAATTCGACATGTACGTATGTCTGAGACGAGGCACTGTAGCTACATCACTTCAAATCAGAGATATATCAAATGAATCATTTTTTCTTATTACAACGCCCCTCCCCAGGCCCTCACCCAAACCAGAAAGAAAGCTTATTTGGTAGGGAGAGAAAATGTTCCAATTGAAGGCTTATAAATAACCTTGGGCTCTCATTGACAGCTTGTTACTCACTCTTTATTAACAAGGGGAGACCGTAAATCATGGCCTTGGAAATGATTAGCTCCACATATGAGCTACTGTGCATGTCAGCAGTGGGGAAGAGACAGAGAAGGGGAAGAAAGGAGAAAAGTAGGAAAAGAACAGAGAAAATGACAACGAGAGAGTGGGGGAGGGAGATAGGAAGGGAGGCAGGATATAGTAGCAATATTCCCCAGTAAATTATACATTATCTCCCACCTCTCTAGTAGCACACTGTTTGCCACTGCTGAATCAAATACATTACTCTCTGACTAAAGCAAGAATGCAAAGAAATCCAGGCAAACACTGTGGCTGATGTCAAATCCATCAGCAAATCTACTTGACTTTGATATGCAGGATGGTCAGTCACCCCAAGCTGGAAGACTTAATGAGAAAGGTTACTTAGGGTGAAAAACTATGAGCCTTAGCTGTTGGCTTTCAAAGTTTCACTTGGGTAGGACACCTGGTAAAAACAAACTCCTGGTCTTAACAACTGTAGGACACAACAAATGGCAAACTACAGGCCTATTTATATTTGCAAAACAAAATGTAAGAAATCTGGCTACAGTGGCTTCTAAAGCCATGAATGATATTGGGTAAAAGGAGCCGTTAGCTTTGCAAAGCATTAACCTACATGTTGGGCCTGGCAAACTAACTTGATGAGTGCAAGGTGACTGAGTTCTGGCAAAACAAAAACATGATATATAATTATATGCAAGTCCGAAGTTTACATAAACTTTAGCCAAAGGTACTGAAACTGTTCACAATTCCTGACATTCAATCCTAGTAAAAAAATCCCTGTTATACTTTAGTTAGGATCACCACTTTATTTAAAAAATGTGAAATGTCAGAATAATAGCACAGAGCATGATTTATGTCAGCTTTTGTTACTTTCATTACATTCTCATTCAGGCCGTTCTCATGGCGATGCAGTACGTACAGAAATGAACAAAATCGTACAAAACAAAACATTTGTACACGTGTACATTTATGGAGGCCTTAACCTTACCCAAGCCTTAACCTCACCTTACCCTAACCTTAACCTCACTAACCTAGCATGTTACTCCTGAACTAAACATTCCCCAAGTACTTTCAATTGTAAACAATTGTTATATTCTTGGAAGTGTTCCGGTAGAATGGTGATTCAATACATAAAAAAACTCACAAATTTCCTGGCCATATCGTAAGTCTGCCTATGTAATGCGACTAAATTATGTACGCTTACCCACTTATTGCCATGAGAATGCATTGTCCCATTAGGTCAGAAGTTTAAATACACTCAATTAGTATTTGGTAGCAGTGCCTTTAAATTGTTTAATTTGAGTCAAATGTTTCAAGTAGCCTTCTACCAGCTTCCCACATTAAGTTGGGTGAATTTTTGCACAGAACTGGTGTTACTGAGTCAGGTTTGTAGGCCTACTTGGTCACGCATGCTTTTACAGTTCTGCCCACATATTTTCTATAGGATTGAGGTCAGGAACGATCTTTTAACGATCTGAAATGCAAATATCAAACGCAAAATGCAAGTGACTTTGTGGGCGGATCTTGGGCGCCGTTGATATTATACCGGCGGGATAAATGACTCTTGTGCCTGACGCAAATCTAAAATGGGTAGGTTTGAAGTAGTTATATTAGTCATAGGTGTGGTTTAGGCATGATGACGTGCAATAAACTAATCAGAGCGTCATCTCACATTCCCTTTGAGAGCGCCCTTGATCCATGTTGGATTGCTATTATAACGACGGATTGCTATTGATTTTTCTCTTTTACAAAATGTAAATATAGAAACGTCACAAAGATATACTTTCCGATGTTTTGGGTCACTCTCACTGAATCACAAGGTTATGAATGCATGGTAATATTTTTGCAATGTAGTCTAAAATTCGACCGAGATTACTTTGCACTTTGCTTACCTCGTTATAGACAATGCAAATAAGCTCTCCTTTCCCATTCTGCTGCTGGGGCATTTGGGTTAAAGCATAACTCTCACCAAAATGCAACCTGGAAGGCTGGAAACGCCACTTTTAAGTTTTGGTCAAATTTCCTATGCCCACAAACATGAAAGCATCAAACTCTCTATTTTTAAAACACTAAGAAGGATCGACACAACATGAAACTTTGCTCGAGTATCACCAGGGGTATGAAGTCAAGCATTGAGAACATTGCTGTGTACACAAAGTTTACTAAAAAAAAAGGTTTTGTACAACTCACCTTAGCAGTTTGTGTTTCTGATGGCTGCCATTGTGCCAGTCAAAAAGTGTCGATCTACGAATGCGAATGAACGGACTCCATAGGAGGAAATGTCATGAAGCTGTAATTTCAATGAAAAGCATGAGCATAAACTCTCGCATGAAACTTTGTAACACCAGAAACAACTACCCACGCAAGACCTCACGTGACTTGTCCGCTTTTTGATTTTAGTATTATTTTATACGAAGCTCCTTTTTCAACTACAAGGTCAATATTATTTTTCACTAACAACAAAACAACAAATTATCCATGCATTTATATGGAGCTAAGCTTTAGGAGCGTTGCATGTTCACTCTCCTCCCTGTTATGTTTCATTCGGAAATCAACACTTTTTGACTGGCAAAATGGGAGCCACCAGAAACACAGACTGCTACTGTACATTTAAAAAGGTTAGGTTTTTAAAGGTTAGGTTGCATTTTGCCGAGAGTTACGCCTTAAATGGCCCACATGCAGTTTAACACCACGTCTCCTTAATTACTCTATAGCATCACAAATGACTTGTATGTTGATTGAATGGGTTCCCTTGAAGTTGATGTAAATCCGTACAAATAATTCAGCCTGAATAATTTGGTTAAATGTGTACGCTAGATGTATGCCTATTTCTCACATCTTCATCACCACCACAATGATTTCCTTTGTGTGGTAATATTTTTCCTTATAATTATGTATGGTTTGCATAAATGGGAACTGCTGCGTCTGTGTAGATGAGAGAAGCAAAGTGTATGCGCGTTGTGCACACAACACATTATGGCCAAGCATGCGCCCTGAAAATAGCATCTGAATAACATGCCACTGACTTTAGACTAGGTTTTTTCTGGTCTGTGGTGGAATTCTTTTCTGAAACTGCAAAAAAGCACCAGGGAACGTTTGCGCCGGAACACGCCTCCTTTTTTTGCTGAACCGCCTCCTGGAGCACAAGTTTATTCCCTAATTTATCAGGTGCAAAATAGTATTGATACATGCATAAAAAGTAAATTACGCTGGGTGCAAGATAGGGCCCCATGACTTTGATGTCCTTAAGCCATTTTGCCACAACTTTTAAAGTTTGCTTGGGGTCATTGTCCATTTGGAAGACCCATTTGCGACCAAGCTTTAACTTCCTGACTGATGTCTTCAGATTCTCCTTTTTCATGATGCAATCATTTTTGTACAACAGTCCCTTCTGCAGCAAAGCACCCTCACAACATGATTCTGCCACCCCCCACTTCACAGCTTACAAGCCTCTCTTTTTTTTCTCCAAACAATGATGGTCATTATGGCCAAACAGTAAAAATTTTGTTTCATCATACCAGAGGACATTTCTCCAAAAAGTACATCGCTTGTCCCCATGTGCTGTTGCAAACCATATTCTGGCTTTTATATGGCAGGCTTGAAGCAGCAGCTTCTTTCTCGCTGAGCAGCCTTTCAGGTTATGCCGAAATATCATTAGGAGCATGCTCAGACAGTGAAATTCACGCAAGTTGGAACAGCCTGTGATTTCTAAAGTTTACTTTTATTTTCTGTGTGAGTTTGAATCCAGCCTTCAACCGGTTGTTGATTTTAGTTTCCATTGACCGTTGTTAAATTGTTTTTTTTCTCAACGAATTATACAATGTACAATAAAGAATTTGATCTTTAATATGTTTTGTTCATCGAGACCCAATGTGTGATTTGAGTGTTCCCTTCATTTCTTTGAGCAGTGTATACTTACCACCACCTAGAAGGGTGTAGATACGTCATCAGAGAAGAATTCAAATACTTTCCATTCCCCCTTACCAGACAGTCTGGAGCATCATTTTCTGTAAGTACTGTAAGTACACTGTCATTTTCGGCTTTCAAAATCCATCCATCCTTCTCCCCTGTTGTTTGCAGCTACTATAGCCCTTTTCTTAGCCTTCATCAAAGCATGTCTAAAATGCTCTGGCATCGAGGCTGACCACCAATCTCCAGACTATCTTCCCATCAATGATAGCTGGAAAAATGTCGGCTTTTTAAGATGTTGCAGGTAGTAATGTGTGTCTCATCTTGTTTCCACAGCATCTTAATCCAAAAGTATTCTTACCAGTTGATGTGAGAACAGATAAGCTCTGACCCCAGTACAGCTCATAATTCATTCTGTGGTAGGATAGGAAACATACACTGTAGATTCTTTGTCTTTGTGTCCTTCACTGCAATGTCAAAAACTGTATTGTTTGAGTTGTGAGTATTGAAATAAGGGAAATTGAAACTATTATGCATCTCGCTTTTTGACTCAATGTAAAACTAAACACCTCTTAAGGCTATGTTTCCTTTCACAAAATCTAAGACGAGACAATGCTACAGCTCTGATATTAAGCTTCACAGGGGGGAGGTAGGTCACCCTTGTCTCTCCTCTACACTGTAGCCACTCTTGGATGACTGCGTTGGTTGTTCACATGCAGGTTGCCTCCATATGCTTATACTAATGAGGTCAGCTAATGTCTCTGCAGTTTTTTGGAGTGATCCAGCTGCTTAATAATAAGGAGGTTGTGTTTGCGTATGCTAATTACCCCAGCATAATAAACTAATTTAGAAGCCCACTGATGCTTAAATTTTACCACAATTGACACAGAGTTCCATATTGTCTAGTGACCACCTTAAAGGTGGTCTTTCATTCATGGTCACCCCCCCGCCATAAATTAATTCACAAATAGTTACTACACATAGTGTACAATTCTGTGTTTGAGAAATATGAAAAATGCACTTTGCCATTTAAGCATACTTTTAGGTGTTAGCAATTCTGCCTTTAAGGGCAAAAATGTATGTGATTGGTTGACTAAAGCGAGAGACTTAGGGTTTAAGTCCCATTTCAAATGTTACTTTTGTCTTTAGTTTAATCAGCCAATTCTACATTTAAGGCAAATTTGCCTAAGTCACATATAAGTAAGTTATATACCAATGTGCATGATTTTGTTGCACCGGCCAGAATGTTGAGGTTTTCCTGACTGCTGTGAAGAAGTTCCCTCTCTGGCCAACCTTATTAGGCTATGATCTGACATGACTGTAGAAAAAGATCAGCTAATAAGAAATTCAATTTTTAAAATAGTAAAGATACTATAATGTCATGATTTTGTTATATGTAAATAAATACTATTTAAACAACATAAAGTACTTAACACATTCATGTGTCTGCACCACACAACCACTAATCACACTTTGAGCTAACCGCTAAGCAACTTTGAGCAGTGTTCTACTTTCAGGTTCGCTAACATTAATATTGGCTGAACAAAGTACACCCAGGGCTTCAAAACTTTCTACATTACTTTATAATCCCAAAGTACAATTTCAAGCAACCCAAACAGATTAGAAAAAAATAAATTTTACAATGAATCAGAGGTTCACATGACCTTTGCATTGTATGAAGATAAACTTACCAATTTTCTGCAATATTTATAAATAATGATTTCTATTCAATAAGAATATTCTAAATAACACAATGTAACATGAGACATGTAAATGTTCTCTGGACCCTTACACATTGGTTTATGGACTTATGGCTTCAATTATTCAGGTAAAGTCAAACACTGTAAATAACCATTACTCTGAAGTACCTGAATACCTTGTCAGTGTGATGCTTGTTCAGCCTATTTTTAACAAACATGGGCTCCTCGACGCAGACGTCTCACAACTTTAAGATTAAGATAACTGAGTGTTACAAATGAGGAGAAGGCTATAACAACTCTTTAACTCAGCTGCCAATTTCAACTGTCAGAAATATTGTCAAGAAATGGATGTTAAAATGGAACTGGTCAATTGAAAGCAAGATCTGCAACACCACACAGAAAACTGGTCAGATCTAAACAATAGTACCCACAGGTCGCTACAAAAGGACTTTCAGAACAGTTTAGCTGACACTTGAAGAGTAGTTCACAAGTCCACATTGCAGCATACCTTATACAAGGATCTGCATGGCTTTTCCAAAACCTTATCAACAAATCTATTGCCTAAAGTATCCAGAAACATTTAGAGATTGTGATAAGACCAAAATTGAACTGTTTGGCCAAAACCAAAGAAAGTACATTTGGAGAAAATGGTGTAGCATTTCAAGAAAATATTAAGTCACGGACACTGGATTCTTACGGATCCTGAAAAGAAAAAAACAGAACTAGAGTATAACCAGATTATTGTACAAATTCATAAACAAGGCAATACACACACACACACACACACACACACACACACACACACACACACACACACACACACACACACACAATATTATTCTTCCGCCATACTCTAAGCTTAGGAGTGGAATCAAAAGCCATACAGAGGGCCGCTAAGCCATCCCACAAACAGTTTACATAGGGTATGCAATGTAATAGGGCACACGTTAGTAATCAGTGAAAGCAAGGGATTCACACAGAGTCAATACCCACCTTATCACAGCAAAACACTCTGGGAGCTCAGCACTAGTAATAATGACATGACACATTGTAGGACCTGTATAAAATGCAAAGCAAAAAACAGCACTCAACTCTGACTAGTGTCCTTCAACAAACGTACACGTTTCGGCAACCACCTTCGTCAGCATTTGTAAAAAAAAAAAGAGAGAGCGAGTGATTGATAGGCACTACTATAGATGGCAAGCCCACTTTTTTGATGCTGACGAAGGACACTAGTCTGAGTCATTTTGCTTTGCATTAAATACAGATTCATGATTGAAACGAGCACCTGAAGACATCTTTTGTGTTTTTTCTAATTAAGAGTTGAACAGCTCTCTTACATTTCCTTAATGAACATTGTAGGACCAATCACACTTACTTAAGGTGTAAGTCAAGGGGAAGTCTACCAGCGTCCTACCCATACTAGCATCCTAATTCTTCCTCTAAACAGGCTGTAATACAGTTGATTTGACTGAGTAATCAGTAATAAATGCTAAAAAAAAAAAACATACCACAGTCAACCCTCTTATTTTTCTATACTTGCCAAATGTGTCATGGCTCATACTTTGTAGGGTGGTCTGGTCTTTGGGAAGTCAGAACACAGCAGAGGCAGCACCGGTCCTGGAGACAATTGATCAGGTTAGTGAGCATAGTGTCCGTCTCTGGCTTCCACACTTTTGCAGCTGGGTCCAACACACAACGTCTCCTCAATACTGGAAACACTGTATCTGTGAGCTAGAAAATCACAAAACCTCACCAGGCAAACGAGTAGGACAGGTGCGTAAAACACAAGTAGAACTTGGAAATGATAAAAGGAACTCCCGCACACCGTCTGTAGCTAGTAACACAATTTTATTTATATAACCTTTATTTATATAGCACCTTTCATACAAAGTTTGCAGCTCAAAGTGCTTTACATCAATCAAAAACTAGTATCCAAAAGCATTTTTACATGTTAAAAACGAGGTCTCAAACTGTACAAGTCTTGTTTGTTCTGCATCTTGCCAAAGACAGCATTTTAGATTCTGTGTCATAACAATGTAAAGCAGGGATTTGAGTGTTTGTGGATGCAGATTCAATGCTATATAAATATAAAAAAGTCCTTACTGAAAGTTCCCTCTGAAAACAAATAGCTAAAATCCACGTATACTACTGCTTGTTTAAATCGGTCCGCAGACCTTCATCAGGCAAAAGGTTATGAGCTAACACATACACTCGCTCACGGGGACCTGAAAAGACTGTTCCTTTTCACTTCGCCTTTCCTGCAGAAGTCCCCAATGGCTGCGTCCACTGGTTCTCACTCTGCTGTCCTCTTATCTAGTAGTGCTTCTTTTTCACTTTCCTTTGTCTGTGCTGCTCCTGTCTCAGCGATAGATGAAGCAAATGAGCTCTGTTAACTGCTTCCTCTTAATCGGTTACCTGCCCACACCTTGTCACGCTTGCTCAATCAGCTGCTAATTACTCAGCAGCTGTATGACATTCCCTCCTCCAGAGTATTAGTCCATTAAGAGTCACCAAGAGTTTCTCAGTGTCCACTGGTGACAAATACCTTGCCAAGTGTTAAGCATTACGGGTTGTGTCTTAACTTTGCCAGAGACCACGTGAATTTAGATGGCAGTTCGGTTCTTTTTGAATGCAGAATCTTCATCCTAGTAACCATTTTTATTCAGTGCACCTATAGTTGATGCATGCACAGTAAGCTGAGATGCCACAAGGGCGATCTGCAAAATCTCCAAATTATTTTATTTAGTTATGTTTGGGTTGGCGTTTACCTTATTATTTTTCTTGGGAAGATTTTGGAAGTTCCTTCACTTGGCCGAAATTTGAACAATTATTCATTCACTTGATTCTACCTACCCTACTTGATTTAAGCACGGCAAATTAGGAATAATGTTTTTGGCAACTACAATAATTCTTTCAATATTGTTTTTCTAAAACTGGTAAATTAAAAACAATATCTAAGTAAATAAAATGTCATGGTGAACACTAAAACAAAGTATAATAACAAAAGGCCTTCATGTAACTCAAGTAGCACTGCAAAAGTAGGGGTTAACTTAAGTATTATGTGACAAGGTGCTCAAAGTTGTGCAAATGCCATGTTCCCTTTGTCATATTATTTTGAATCTAGAGCAAAGTCCCATTAATAGTAATCTTGTATGAACATGTGCAGAACAGAAGGGTGTCAGGTTTTACAAAATATACAGGACAGCAGTTCTCCAGGAGCAGGATTGAGCACACCTGGCCTAGGGTCACAAATTAAACAATCAGAAAAGTATTTAATTTGTGGATTCAGACAAGTGGCAGCTCAGGCATTTAATTGGTGTGCCCGCAGATGGCTCACTCTGTCGCCATGTTAGTAGGTAGCCTGTGAATGCAACAGTAACCACTCTGCATATTTAGTGGCTAGAAGGTTATATTCCAACTGCAAGATGAAGCGTAGTTTATAACGCTACAGAGATGGCGTAAGAGCACAATGACAGTCCAGGTCATGAATGGCTTTAGAATATTCCTCCAATTAAAATGGAGGAAAATGACAAGACTCAAAACTAAAAATGACAAGACTCAAAACTAAAAATGACAACTCAAAACTAATTACAGCTCTAAGATAGGCCTTAAGCATCTCCCGTAGTGAAGGAGATGTTGAACCTGTATGATTATAAATGGAAAATTATCAATAGAGGTAGTGATGAAGGTACAAATGTCAGCATCAGATAAGTATAGAATGTTGACTCTCCAGCAGTCAGTAAGAGATTATACTGATAAAATGATGTCAAGTGCCAGGGGACTATGATCAGATATTACAATGGGTATATATTTAGAAAAGGTCACATTTGGGAGTAACGAATGATCAACAAAGAAATAGTCAAAAGGAGATAAATAATAATGTAAGTAAGTGAAAACAACAAATGCTATGGAGCCTATGGATTATGAAATCACCATGGATCAGTGACACATTCTGTGTCAAAATCGGATAAGGACTTTCTGTTATGTTACACCCTTACTCCGTAATGGATAAAAATTCATTATTTCCCTCAAAATTCTACAAAAAATAAGAATGTGAAAGATGTGTGTTTGATATCTTAACAGATTTATAAAAAATAAAAAACAAATGTACATAAGTATTCACAGTTTTTTCCATGACACTCAAAATTGAGCTCAGGTACATCCTGTTTCCACTGATCATCCTTGAGATGTTTCCCAAACCCGATTGGAGTCCACCTGTGGTAAATTCAGTTGAAAAGGCACACATCTGTCTATATAAGGGCCCACAGTTAACAGTACATGCCAGAGCACAAACCAAGCCATGAAGTCCAAGGAATTGCCTGTAGAACTCCGAGACTGGATTGTATCGAGGCACAGATCTAGGCAAGGGTACACACAAATATCTGCAGCATTGAAGGTCTCAATGAGCACAGTTGCCTCCATAATCCATAAATTGTAGAAGTTTGGAACAACCAGGACACTTCCTAGAGCGGATTGAGGCTCCCCATGATGGAGCTTGAGAGGTACTGCAAAGAAAAATGGGAGAAACTGACCAAAAACAGGTATGCCAAGCTTGTAGCATCATACTCAAAAAGACTTGAGGCTGTAATTGCTGCCGAAGTTGCTTCAACACAGTCTTGAGCAGAGGCTGGGAATACATGTGCTTTTTTCTTTTTAATAAATTTGCTAAGATTTCAATAAACACTTCTTTCACATTGTCATTATCGGGTATTGTTTGTAGCATTTTGAGGGAAATAATGAATTTAATCCATTTCGGAATAAAGGAGTAACATAACACAATGTGGAATGAGTAAATTTCTGTGAATACTTTCTGGATGCACTAGATTAGGTTGAGTTTTTGATCGTTTTCACATAACAAAATACCAATGAAAACAATGCTCCATTGCTGGGACCCTTTTTGTAAAGGTACTTTATTGTCGCATCCACATACATGTAGCAAAATTATTTCTCTGCATTTAACCCATCCCTCAAAGGAGCAGTGGGCAGCCATTTACAGCACCCGCGGACCAACTCCAGATCTAAGCAAGTGCTTTCGTCAGGGGCTCTGACTGGAGAAACTAACGTGCATAGGAAACCCACACAGACAAGGGGAAAACATGCAAAAACATGAAAACATGCAAAAGGGGGAACCAATACATAACAATACACAGGAGGGAGAAACTAGAACACTGAAACACACCTACAGGACAGAAATCTAAACAACACACATAGGGTAGCAACTCAAAGGGAACATGTCAAACTGAACCTATAATAGAACCACCGTGCATGCACTGAATAACACTACGGACATAATACATACACACTGGGAACAAGACACATCGGGGAGCAACTCAAAAGTACATGAACACAGGAGACACTCAACAAACCAAAAGGGAAGTCCATGACTCAGCCCATCCAGGGCTGGACGTTACAGATAGCTAACTGTAAGTACATACACTGCTCAAAAAAATAAAGGGAACACTAAGATAACACATCCTAGATCTGAATGAATGAACTAATCATATGAAATACTTTCGTCTTTACATAGCTGAATGTGCTGACAACAAAATCACACAAATTATCAATGGAAATCAAATGTATCAACCCATCGAGGTCAGGATATGGAGTCACTCTCAAAATCAAAGTGGAAAACCACAATACAGGCTGATCCAACTTTGATGTAATGTCCTTAAAACAAGTCAAAATGAGGCTCAGTAGTGTGTGGCCTTCACGTGCCCGTATGACCTCCCTACAATGCCTGGGCATGTTCCTGATGAAGTGGCGCATGGTCTCCTGAGGGATGTTCTCCCAGACCTGGACTAAAGTATCTGCCAACTCCTGGA
Organism: Umbra pygmaea; assembly: GCA_016801145.1. Classification (NCBI taxonomy): domain Eukaryota; kingdom Metazoa; phylum Chordata; class Actinopteri; order Esociformes; family Umbridae; genus Umbra; species Umbra pygmaea. The sequence continues at coordinate 12,864 of JACXGM010002290.1, forward strand.
CAGTCTGTGGTGCAACGTGGCGTTGGTGAATGGAGCGAGACATGATGTCCCAGATGTGCTCAATCGGATTCAGGTCTGGGGAACTGGCGGGCCAGTCCATAGCATCAATGCCTTTCTCTTGCAGGAACTGCTGACACAATCCAGCCACAAGGTCTAGCATTGTCTTGCATTAGGAGAAACCCAGGGCCAACTCCACCAGCATATGGTCTCCCAAGGGGTCTGAGGATCTCATCTCAATACCTAGTGGCAGTCAGGCTACCTGTGGCGAGCACATGGAGGGCTGTGCGGCCCCCCAAAGAAAATGCCACCCCACACCATTACTGACCAACCACCAAACCGGTCATGCTGGAGGATGTTGCAGGCAGCACGTTCTCCACGGCGTTTCCAGTATGGCCTCCAAACTTTGCACACTGGTCCTGGAGCCCTGGGGGCTTGAAAATAAGTAATACAAAGCCTTATTCATTATAGTTTACATGCTATTAAACATAAAAAACAACAAAATATACATACGTTCTTTAGTTTTTTGGGATAAATATTTAATAAAACATAAAATTCAATGACCCAGGATGTTGGATTTCATTAATTCATGTTGTAGCCATGGGTCTGCTGAGTCCAGAATTATAAGGCACTTCACTGTAGGTCAACGTATGACCTTTCTAGAGGCTAAACAGTCAACTATATGCCAGGCGGACCTAAAATCTTTTAGACCTTGAAGGGTTAAGTGTTCCCTTTATTTTTTTCAGAAGTGTTTTTTCTTCTCAGACGTGGATGTATTAGCTGGGTCAAGGTTGTATTAGCCGAAGTAATGGGTTTATTTACAATGCACTCACGTCACATTATTACGTGGCTTTATTTTAACTAAATTTGTGTTTTTCTAAGCTTTCTTCACATGTTAGACCTGTATATATATATATTTTATAAGGTTGACAATAGTATGAACAGTAGTGTCACATTCCCTGCTTAGGGATAAATAAGGCAGGAGACAGGCTTGTATTTGTTGAGGGATTTCCTCCCTTACTACACTCACAACAAATGTGCACAGGCTTTAATTAAAGGTTTTTACAACTGTTATCCCAAAATGTAAAACAGGAACACATGCCATATATTGAAACACTTACACAAAGAATCCTCTCGGGACCTATGATATCTTAAGCATCTACTTACATGGTAGGTAACTGTAGTTTGTATGTCACCTTGACAATTCTCCTCAGGACTCAAAGTCTTACATATTGTGGTGTGTGTTTCAACAGGGGTGACATAGTGACAGGTTATGGGTGGACAACCAAACTCGTTCTCCAGATTGGAATACTGGAATTGAACAAGGGCTGCAGACAAGATCATCTCAGCTCATTGAAACCACTTGTCTACGGCCGGGACCTGAACCGTGCTGGATTGCCATGATGCTAATTGCGGGCTGGTAACCAAGGATACACTGAAACATAGTCAGGTTAGAGAGGTTGCATAAAAAGTTTGGTTGTATTCTGCCCAGGGTAAGACATCTGCCGACCAGTTAGGTTGGTCATGACAGTAGGTTCGAAGGACCTGGTCCAAATTCTGGTTGAACCTCTCTACTTGCCAGTAACCTGCTACTCTCGGCTGCTAGGCAATACATGTTGTGCCCTGTGCGGAATATCGTGGGATATCACGGTAGCAGCCGAGAGTAGCAGCCATCAGGCAAGTGTTATTTAAATATACTTCTGGTGTACTTACAAACTTTTCAATGCCTCTTTTTATGAGTACAGATTCAATTTGTATTACTGTAGAAGTTTGGTACCATTCCGGGCATTATTAGTGGGGTTATTTACGTAGATTTGCTTAGATTTGCTCCATTGTAGGAATGGGGCCAACAGGGCTAATTTAACTGTAAGAAAATCAGATCTCTTTGGAATGCAATGTATGTAAATTTAAAGCCAGTGTAGCCAAATGGTGACAATATCTAGATATTTACCTTAGTCTGTGATGCCAGCAGGAAAGTGTGAATGCAACTTTTGGCCCAGGGGGAGGGAAGGGCAACCTGTAGGAAATCATAGACTTGCCTTTATGCATGAAATACATGACTGAGGCAAGCTTAAGGGGTTGTGTGCTGTGTGTGATCCTACCTTTTCCCAAAGTTCGGCAGTCGATTGCTAAGATGGGAATGGGGTAGCCAATTCCACCACTGGAATATTCATTGAGGGGATCACAGTTTTTTCCGATTGCTAAAACACAAAAAGTGAATGCTCCGACCAAAGCGCCAAAACCGTAACGTTTGCATGCACTTGGTACACTCAGGCACCAAATGAATAAACACAATGTCGGCATGGCACCGTAAACAGTTCTGTAACACACGGTGCAAAACACTGGACACATTGTGCATGTGTTACACACTTTGGCCAATGATGAAACTCTGCAGTCAGCACGTCCATTCAATAGTTAAAACACACATGACATTAGCAACACTACCGCACACATCGTAAAACACTTAACCCGTAACTGAACACCAATCAGTCACTATAAAATTTAGGGAATGAGCACCTGTCGTGAGACAATCGTGAATATGGAGGCTGAAGGAGAGAGGAGAACGAGGAAGAGACGGGGAGGGAAGAGGGAGAGGAGATAGAGGAAGAGACGCTGGTAAAAACCAGACATCGGGACTAAAACTTCATCCGCCAAAGGGCCATCGAGAATGTCGCTGGGCAGTGCGGGGGCAACATCACCATGTGTATAGCCCTTAGTGGTCAGGGGGTCCTCCATCACCATGCCACCCTGGGTCCCTACAACACTGCACACATACTGACATTTCTGCATGCACTACATGCCGCGGTCACATAGGACCAACCAGGGCAGCCCATGTTCGTTGTCATCTGGGGTAATGTCAGTTTCCACTGCCCCCTTATTTCCCGGTCCTCAACCTGATAGGGGAATTATTTTCGGCATAGCGGTGGAAGGTCTATGAGCACCTACACATGCACGCGTGCCACTCCTGCTAGCAGTGGAGGAGGCATGTGGAGACATCGAGGTGTATGGCGAGTGAAAAGGGCGAGGTGGGCTCGATCCACGGGTGGATACGCCACGCCCGGCGATGTTTTCCCGTAGCCTGCCAAGGGAGAACATCGCCTGTGATGTGGACGAGGTGATGTGGCCCGACCCCAATCGACGGAGTGATCCCTGACTTGTAATGGGAGTTGTTTTACTACCTGTACAATGTATCACTGAGGCTTGGTTACGGGAATAAAAATGGTTTAAAAACTAGAAATGACAGAAGTGTCTTGAGTAAAGTTGTCCAGTGTGTTGTGTCTCTTTGACGGTTTGTTGTTCATGTGCATGTGTGTTAACTATTGATCTGAAGAGGGCCTTTTGAAGTTAGAGTGTTAAGTTTTGATTGCAGAATGGCAGTTTTGATTGCAGAATGGCAGTTTTGACATGGCAGTTCAATGTTAATCTTCAAGTGTTGTGTAAAGCATTCTTGTGTGTTGAGTTTTGACACAATGAGCCAAATTATGCATTTTGTGTGTTAGCAATTGGAAAAAACTGTAAAAGCTTGTCTATGAAATTCCCAACCACTCCTGAATCTACTAATGCTAGTATGGATTTACTAGCAGGATAGTCTGCGAACTACCGGCACAACAACAGGGTTGGACTTAACACAAAGTACTTTAAGAAGAGATCGCTCCTACCTGTTGGCCTTTCTGCGGAAGCCTCTTCCTCCACACTGCACTACGAAGTGTCCCTCCTTCTCGCAGTACAAGCAGAGGCCCTCGCCTAGCCATTATTGGTGCTCGGCAGCGGTAAGACGCATCGACGAGTCTTAACCCTCCGGTGCACCTGTTGTCTCTTTCATTTGCACCAAAACAGATGACATTGATTCACAATTGCTTATGCTTTCTAACTGGAAAGTTTGATATCCCTGAATTTTAATTTACTTGGTATTATACTGTGATGATTGTGTATTTCCTTAATTTTTTTGAGAAGTATATATATTTAAAGTGTGTATATATATATATATATATATATATATATATATATATATATATATATATATAAATTAAAGTGTACATTTTCTGTCTGAACTTGAAAATGGAACAAAGATTCATCAGCCTGAAGGAATAACTCTTCATTTATCAGGGCTAGATGTCCTGGACATTGATAATGGAAAACTCTATAGTCTGTTAGAGGGTAAAGTGACCAAGTATATTTTAACTCCTCAGTCATTTTCTCTCATGGCCATTGTCCAGGGTTCAGAGCTATCTCTGAAAATAGCTTCCCTTCTATAGTTTCTTCTTTTTTGCGGGGGTGTTCCATGATGGAAAGTAAATGGAAATAAAGAAGAAGAGCGGACCCAAATCTATGTTGTTGGGGTCTCAAGCCCTGATTGACATTGAAGGGCATGATACTGTACATGCAGTAAGAGCACATACCCTGTGTGCTCCCTTCGTCCTTTGGGGAAACAGGATTTTATAAACAACGTTTTATACCGATTTCAAATTTTGTAATTGTTGCCATTCTACATTTCATATTCTCTGTGAATAAGATATTGAAATATATACTGTGATGAACATAGATATAGTATTTACATTTGAGTAATTTAGAAGATGCTCTTCAGAGCAACTAATTCTGGAAGTGCATACAGAGGTGATTCTAGAGTATGACGGGTCCCCAGGCAGTAAATAAAAAATGCAGGGATTGTTGTTTAGATGTTGCTGTCAATGCTGCGGATTCTATTTGGTCTCTCCTTGGGGGCCCCCTAGGGCCTTGGGGGCCCCCGGCATTTGCCTGCCTTGACTGTCCTTACGCTACACCTCTGAGTGCATATGTGATCTTACTTTTTAGAAAGGGTCAGATAATTGAAAGAAGGGGCATAATGATAAGAATACAAAAAGGTCAATAACATGTCCTTTATATCAAGCATTGAAAAATTACAGTACATTTTTCTCCTTTCTGATATTAAATGTGTCTTCAATCTGCCACCCAAAATACCAAGAATGAACTGTACCTACACTCCGTCCATGTATCAATATGTGAATATCTACCGAATAATGGCATTTTGACCGTAGTTGAAACAAGAAATTGCTTCCAGGCACAATAGCGTTAAGCTGATAGAAGACATTCAGGAGCTCTTTAGCCCCTACATGAAAACCATTGACAGAATGTACTGATTTACACACTCATTTGGAAAAATCCATATTTTATCATTAAAAAAGGTTGGCTCTCTCCGTCCTGCCAATAGCAATCAAAGTGCCTTTGCCTCAGCCAATGTATGGAACATAAACATGTCATAAATCACTTCCTTGTTTCAGTGTAGTGTACCTGACCCATCCCTGTTTTGTATTGAGGGGGTTAACACCGCAATATGAGGTGCATTTTGCACTGCTCCAGTTGACATGCCTCTATAAGCCATGATATAATGGCTCAGACCCAGTCCTTTGTGGTACTGCAGAATAGCTTGACCAATCAGCTTGGGCCTGTATAAGGGTACTCTACCTCATAGAATTGTATTCATTCTGGTATGCCAAAAGACAGATTCAGTTTGATGGTGGGACATCCCAGAAACATTGTACAGCATACGTGCTCTGTACTGTATGTCTCCTGGTGATGTGTGGGTAGCCATGGGATGTTGTTATGGATAGTAAATTAAGATGATAAATCGCTAGGAGTTTTCTGAAGGTCTCTCTGTGGGTTAGAATGTAGTTGTTGAACTATAAAGTAAATTCCATGACCTTGAAACTAAACTATGCTTTAACTGAGAACTGTTAAGTGTAAGGCAAACATTAACTTTGTGAATCAACTGCCAATGAAAGAAATTATTGAAAGTTCCTGACCTAAAACAAATATTCTCATAACAGCATTCTACCTCTTTAATTATCATCCCAAATGAGGTACTTATTGTTTTTCTCTTGTTTTCTGAGCCAAATCCATGTAACTAAATTACTCTGACAAGAATTGTATTGACATTTCAGAGCATACTATACGAAGAAGTGATTTAAAAGTAGTATCGTAAGCATGTTTCAGTCCCCACTCCGATTGGTGGAAAAAGGCAAATACAGCAGGTTGTTCAGGTGGTGAAACAAAAAGGCTGAATCAGGGATAACATGGCCAAAATAACAACCTTTGGTTCTTAGGGGAAAGAGAGAAAAAAAACAGACTGTTTTCAAGTAAGTGAATTACTGTATAAAATCTACCATGACATCTTCATTAACCTGTTCTTCCCAAACTACAATTTCCTAACCCAGCTTGTCTGTATGGATGATGTGTATGTGTGATTGAAAATATGCCTTCGTATCCACATTACAGTTAAGCGCGGGAGCTATCCGGAGGTCAGTCCTCCATTTTCATATTCTCTCCCATTCCTGCACATTACATGTCACCACACCACAGCTGCTGGTGTGGATTTCGCCTATCCCCCACCACTTCCACAACCCCTTTATCGGTGTGCTCTGTATTCCAAACGAAGACAAAACTTCTCCTGAGGGAGCCATTATATTCCCAATGATTAGTCGTTGGCCATTTCGTGTGCTCTGAACCATTGCATATACTCAGCTCGTCTAGAATGTCATTGTGGGCCGCCCCTCTTCGCACTCCGGTCTGCTCCAATCTCCCATATTTTATGGCATTTCACGAACGCCAATCCTGGCCATTATTCACAGGGTTTTTCACCATTGGAGAATTCTGCCATGTGCCAGGTTGTGGTGTGAAACCTTGACATGTGTGGCCCTGGTGTTTAAAAAACGATCTCTGTGGCCTGAAGTATAGTCCACACACAAACTAAACTAAACATCACTGTGTGTGTGTGTGTGTGTGTGTGTGTGTGTGTGTGTGTGTGTGTGTGGTAGTTACAGTTAACTAAATAAAAACATCTCAATGACTAATTGCTGAAGGTAGAGTGAATAGCTGCAAAACATAAAATGCTCGCAATTCGCTACCTGTTCGCAGCATGTCCGTTGAGAATATGCTATTCTGTTCCTTCCTTTCTCAACTACACCTTAGAATATGTATTGTCTCATTAGCAAAATAATGAAAAATCTGTCTGCATTGTTCCCAATCCGATATATATCCCTCCTTTTTGGGTCAGTCATTTAGATTGCTCTTTACATTAATGCCTACTACTGAAATTGTGCTATATGCAAATGGCAAAGCTGGGTATAGAGTGTGAATTATACATTATTCTATTTAACAGATTTCCAGATTGATTCAGGAACACAAAGGACAGAAGAAGCAGAGAATAAGATGCCCTGTCGCCACCCCCAGTGTTTAAATTGTAAGCTCAATGTTACATTTTATTTTGCCATTGTGATTCTTAATGGGACAATAATAGCTCAATCCAATTGTCGCTACACAATGAAGAGCACAGAAATGTACTGTGCGGAAGGAAGGGGAAACTCACAATGTGTGTTGAATGGAACGAGTCAATGCATTCTGATAAGTTTGTAAGATGGTATGAGCAAATTAGTGACATTTGTAATACATCAATAGAATGTTAATTTGCACATTATCGAAATAGAGTGAGAAATAGAAAGGATGAAAATAAAAATCATTTTTTGTTTGTGCTCCAAGTACTGTTTTGTTTTCTGTTATTGCGTCTGAACGTTCACTGTTTCCTTTGAAACTCAGCAGATGAGAGCTATTGTTCATTTTAGTAGCATTAGTAGCATCTAGTTCCAGAGTAATCTAACATGAAAATAAAAAAGAGCCAGAAAGACAGTATTTCAGTTCGACAACTTGTATGACATGCATAATACTTTACACTGGTAATATTGTGACCAAAGTGCTAGTTGACAACTTTCCCAGGGTATCTGCATTGAACATAAAACATCTGTTATATGTGGAACTTAATACACCCTCAACAATTTTGGCATAAATGTGCATCCACATCCCTGGGGGAGCTATCTGCAGTGATATCAGGCTCCTCTGAACTTTGACCCTGGGCTGAGGAGATGAATCAGGGCGCGGGGGAGTTTAGCTGACCCCCATTTCCCCTGGCCGTCATTTTACCAAAACCACAGCTGATGCTTCTGGATCACCTCCACTAATGTGATTTCACTGCATAGCATCAGGAAATATTACAATCCCGACAATGGCAGAGGAAAATGAGGGCATTACTAAATTGCTATGTAGGCTGAAGAGCCATATATTCTAGTCAGCCACATTTGTCAAACATATAATAGGCTCAGCATTGTTGTTCAGTGCAGATGATTAGGGAATGTTTTACATTTTTACCCACCAGAAAGGCAAATACACTATCAAATTATGTTCAGTTACATTATATGTACTGTTAGTTACAGCAGCTTTACCTTTGTAGTCTACCTACACTGTTAACAGTGTCTGTCTGTAAATAGACAGAAACTCTTGAGTGTTAGTGTCATTCTGACTATGAAAGAAATATGTAAAATCATAAAAATTTACTGGCAAAAAAATTAACAGTACATTTTCTGATTTTTTTACTGATCTTTCTCTACAGTGTAATAAACATGCAACCTGTGTCAAACTGCAGTATTTTACTAGGTAGAACAAAAGCAAAACAATGTAATCCAAGAATTTGCTATATTATTAAGAAATGCATTGTTGTTAGCATATTGTTGTGTTGTCTACAAGATATAAAGACACATATTGCAATTAATCAAATAGTCAGACAAACACAAAGGTAATTTCCACAGCAGTTAAGAACTTCAGTGTCTAGTGTTATTCATCCAGTAGTGATGAATATGTACTCATGTAACTTACAGTTCAGTTTGTTAATGATGCATAATGTTTTCAGAAATGTTTATTTTTCCAAAGAAATGCAGATTTTCCATCTCTCAAAAGCCTATGATGCTGATAAATCTATCACATGTACAGTAAAAGTGTTTCCAATTTAATTACAAATTATTGCAAAATATTGAAGTGTTTTTAGTCCAGATGCCAGAACACTCTTCCAGCACTGAGGTGTGTGAGAGTTTAAATTTAAATTCCTTCACACCAATTTTACAACATCTCCAGTTGTCCACCAAATGACCTGGGCCTATTAGAGGCAATTACAATGTTTGCGCGACTATACTGACAAAAACGTGAAACTTAAATTGTTATTTTCCCATTTGCCCCCCCCCCCCCGTGTATATTATTAACTCAACCAGAGGGCTGGCGGCACTCCTAAACTGGTACTATAAAACATCTGCAAGAAGAAACAACGCAATTATGGAAGCCATCTGGAACAATGACGGGAGGAGAATGGATATGATTAACACTAACGCAAACAGATGGTAAAATGTTAGATTGCTGTTCGACAAGCACATAATATTTGGAACCTTAAGTCCAATTACGCCAGTTGTCGGGAACTCTATTGCCGCTGTCGTCAACCTTGGTCGAGAAGCAGGGCAAAGCCGTTTTTTATTGCACGGCTTGAGCTTTTTTAATTGGAGTTATCAGGGGAACAATATTTTCTGACATCATGGAAATGACTACAAAGGCATTACAGACAATAGCGAATGGACAGGTGTTAAGGAGACAAAAGAGAGGATGAGTTTATGTAATGATGGGAATAAACGTAAGGATTTAGGCCAGAAGTCAGAGTGCAGGATGGCATGCTTTTCTAGATTACGTTTAATGAAATGAGCTTTTAATGAAACGCGTGCTCCGATTCTTTTTTTAAGATCAGTGACAGGAGGGTTCCCAGGGGACCAGTGGAGGCCTCTAATGATAGCCTGATGATATTTTTCTCAACAACGGGAAGGGAGGGGTTGTTAAGACTCATTTAACATTACAGACCCATGATAACGACCACACAATCAATGCTCGATTAAAGCTCTCGTTTTGATTTCCAGTGCTCAATTAAAGAAGGTATTGCCAACTTCCCTAAGTGGTCTTTTATTTAGACATGTCCAAATTTGGAAGAAATTTGCTACTTCTGAATAGGCAAAATCATTCATAATTTGTTCGGTTAATTTGTCATTTTTCTTTTTATCTTCTTCTTCTCTTTTTCTGACAAATGTTTGAGTCGGAGTCTCAACTCCCCTTTGCACTCAACCAATGAGAGTTGGAGGAGAAGAGGATGGATGAGCGTCCCCTTCCTTCTCTCCTCTGTAGCAGGTTGTCTCATCTCCCTGAGAACATAATCAGAAAATGTTGACACCTAATTGCCTCCAGCAGGACTAGCCTCATCAAGCGTGTGTGTGTGTGTCATCAAGTTGATTTGAGCCGGGCATCTGTTCGCTGAGCACAACACCGCCGTTGAGTGATGATGAAAATCAACCCCAAATTATATTCCCCTATTTTCCCCTTTCCTCATGGTGTCCTGGGACACCTAAGTCTGCCAAATGTTAGGTTTATTCAGAATCACGGCCAGGAAAGGGTATCTGCATCTGTGTGTGTCCGCGTGTGTGTGTTTGTGTGTGTATGTTTAGAAAGTGTGTTTTGGCACAAGCAGATTTTTGGCCTTCAGTGAGTAACAAGAATACATAACAAAGTCAGACACTTAAACCACATTAACTACATTTTTTACACCTTCTATTTCAGGCAGATAAAGCTCATATGCTAACTACATTTGGTTGCCCAGCAGGCAAAACAGGTTGAGATGATGTATCTTCAACCACTTTTGCCCTCGAGTTGCACGAATGAGTTTATTACAAACATGTTGAGTGTCATCTAAACCTGGAAACTATTGTGTCTTCTATTGCATCGCCTGAATTCTCAATTAAGCCATAGCTTAAAGGAGAAGAAGCACCATGTCGATAGCAGAAATGGCTAATTCCATTAAAATTAGGAAACTTTATCAGGACTCAAGAGCCCACTTAGGAGCTATGTATGTAATCTGTTATGCACATCCTTCATTTCGGAAGTCTACAGACTGTGTTGTATGCTGTTGTGTGTAACTTGAGCACACCAGTCTGGGCTAGACATAGGCGGGGCCAACCCGATAAAGTCGGCCGCAAAGCCTGGAGCCTATGGTTCTTTGATGATCATAATCTTACTTTGTGCATCAGTATGTCTTCTGTTCTCTGGATCTCCAATACAGCTTTTACACTACTAAACCCAGCTGAGCCAGCATAGCTATATATCAACCATAGTTGCTTAAACTGTGATATAAAGGCCATTTGAAGAATCTTAAGCCTGTTCAGGATGACCTGAGAAAAGAGGGTTTTCACCCAAATATCATTAAGTTGAATGAGATGTAAAGAAATAATATACGCATAAACCTTTGGCATTCAACAAAAATGTATTTACATGTTGATGTTGACAAGTCATTTTCTATGTATATGTAATGGTAAACAGAGACATTTTTATTACCAACGTGAGTTTAGAGGGCATGACTCTACATTTTGACATTCATAAAATCACTAGTGTTTTTGTAGGCATGTTTAGCTTTTTCTGCAATATTTGAGTGGTAACAATTTCCTATGCCTCTATAACACATTCATTACACAACTATAAAATGTTTATAAACATGTGATGATAACAGGTCCAACTTCATTATTAAGGTAGATAATAACTATTATTTGATACCTCCGAAGGACATTAATAGTGCAGTAATGTAATGAGAACTCATAACAATCTCATAAATGAGAAGGATCAATAGATGCAACATCAATAATACTGCAATATATTGGTCTCATCAGCATGGCTGCTCTTAAAAGTAAATTTATTAGATGATTACTAATCCACATTTTGAAAATGTTCCTGATGAATGAAAAGCACATTTGGTCAAGCTTATTCATGATTCCATTTTGGGTAGTTCTGATTTCTAATCATCAATGTCATTTGGGTCAGTGATGCATGCAGATTCCAACATGGCTACATCTTCCAGGTACACTGTAAAAAATACAAGTTGACTGAACTAAAAAAAATAAGTTACCAACTTTTGCAAGGTTGCAACACACGCTTCAGTTTTTCCAAATGAAATTAACAAGTTCACATGGCACGCATTACTGAAAATAAACCATTGAATCAACATAATATTTTTAGTCTAATGAAGTTATGTTTATTTTGAACCAACAAAGTATGTTAAGTCCAACGTCAAACTTAAAGTAAAGTTCTTCTGATTAAATGTTTGTATTCTTATCAACTATCTATTTGAGTAGTTCCAACAAAGTTATTCAATGCATTTCAACTTAGCATCTGGTTGAGTACACTTAAAAGTTTAAGTAACTTCTAAAATACAGAATGCTCTGTTCTCGGAGGCCCAAAGACATCTGATTGTCATCATCCCCTTGTATAAGGAGGGACACATTCATATTTTGGACACCATATGAGTGCAATTATCATGTGCTAAAGATCTATAGTCATCGATGGTCTAATCATTAATAGACAATTTGTGTTATGGTTTTGAAATCATCATATTTTGGTATCATCATACCTCATGGCATATATATATATACAGCAAGATATATAAAATATATGTATGTACTTTTCTTCCATAAAATGTATAAGAGATTATGGTAAACCATCTTTGAATCTACAATTTTTTAATTACCCACAATTCTCTAGGAATGTTCAAAATTGAAGGTCTAATAAATTTTTCCCATGTTAGATCATTGGTCGAGTTAGCGCTATGTATCTTGTAAATAACCCCACTAATAATGCCCAGAAATGTCGGAATGGTACCAAACTTCTACAGTAGTACAAATAGGTTCTGTACTTAGAAAACGAGCCATTGAAAAGTTTGTAAGTACACCAGAAGCATATTTAAATAACACTTGCCTGATGGCTGCTACTGTCTGCTACTACCGCGATCCCGTGAGATCCCACAAGATCATGCACAGAGAACAACATGTATTGCCTACATGAGCAGCCTCGCTACATTGTTGTTTGGGATAACGTCAGCTTCCATCACACTGCTCTGGTTCATGACTGGCTTACCAATAACCTAACGTTTTCCAACATATTTCTGCCTGCATACTCTCCCTTTCTAAAGCTGATAGAGGAGTTCCTTTCAGCATGGCGGTGAAAAGTGTATGACCGAGAACCTCACCCGTGTTCACATCTTCCAGGTCATGAAAGAAGCCTGCCTAGACATTTCAGTTAAAGGCGTGCCAGGGGTGGATCAGGCATGCAAGGTGATTTAACCCCCACTGCCTGGCTAGGGCCATCATAGCCTGGGATGACGACGAGATTCTCTGGCATGTCCCAGACCAAAGACAGTTTGCTGATGCAGGACAGGTTTTTTGTTGTTGCCTGTTGTAATGACACACCGGTAATAAAAAATGTGCAAATGTATTCATTTGTTGTGTCTTTTGTTGTGCTCATCATGTGAACAGTTTTTGGAGGCGGGGAACCACAGGCAATATAAAGTTTTTGTAGTATTGTTTTGTTTTTATCTTACCGGTGTGTAAGGCGTGTTAGTTCTGTCTGAGGGCAAAGGTTGGTCTTTCAGCAAGATCGAATGGTTTTGAGTGGAAACCTTTATTTTGACCTGAAAATAGGAAGTTTGGGGAATTGTATAAGAAGTTATGGATTTGTGTTTAGAGTTTAGAGAAAAGGAGGCATCATTTCAATTATGTTTAACCCTTTAATGTTCAACTCAACCGTTTGGTAGAGCACACAATGGGTTTTTTCACAGCAAGGACATTAAAGGGTTAAGCAATTGAGAAAAACTGTAATAAGCAGAATGAAAAATTAAGAGGAATATAAGAGAAACAAGGGAGGAGCACACTTTTGAGAGCCACTCTATGTTAAGTCGCTGAATCTGTCTAATAGCTTTTGAATGAGAACATGCAGACAAGTTCTCAGGACTTGTTCTTTCTGCAACAATCTGTGCTATGTCTAAACTTTATGTAGTCATGTTTGAAATGCTGGTGAGTGGTGAACTAAAGAGTTACGATTAATTACTTAGCTATAAATACTACACATATATGAAAAACATTACACATTACCTTGTCTGAATAAGCAATAAAAAAATATTAGTAGACCCTTCATGTGTGGTATAGACCACCGTTACAAGATTTAATGTGGTGTGAAGTGACTTTAAATTACACAATAGTTATGAAATGACACGCAACTAAAATTCTTAACTCTGAGGATTGAACCCAGTGGAAGTATGTGTGTTCCGCTGATCTCAGTGACAAGAAATTAGCAGGCCTACCTGTGATGGAAAATATATATATATATATATATGCTGCTTACCAAATTCTGAGGTAGGCTGCACCACTGACAATCTCTCCTAATCAGCTCACCGGTCAAAGAGGGAAATTGGTCTGGGTACAGGCTATATATCAGTAAGTTGTTTGGCATATTCACTGACACATGGTATGGCAGAAATACACATTTGAGAACAGCCATAATGACGACACTATACTGGCATTGTAATGATGCAGATATTATAATACAGGTGAGCACCTGTGTTTTGTGAATGTGCTTTAGTGCCAGTTTACATTACGAGAGCTTTCAGCCACATATACTAGACCTCTCGAGAAAAGCTTCAGACGAGATAAAATTGCATTGTGTAAACTTGCAACTCTCGAGAGGTTTTCGAAAGATCCCACCTGGGGCTTTGCAAATGTAAATCCAATTGTTCGAGAAATTTGTATTGCTGGGAAATTCTTCACTTGTAGGTCAATGGGCTTGTCTGGTTTTTATAGTGCTCACGCATCAGCTTGAGATGTTGTAGTTGGGTACAGAAAAGTACACCTGCGTGCTTTTTCCCGTCCAGTGAACCCTTTCAACTCAGTTAACCAGCTATGTTCACTCCAGTTAACCAGGATATGTCCACTCCCGTTAACCAAGGTATGTCCGCTCAGTAACTAAGATATGTTCACTCCAGTTAACCAGGTTATGTCTGAGCAGCTCGGCTGACCTGCTCTATGTTCCTTAACCGCTTATACAGTTAAAATAACGAACACAAGTTTTGTTATTTTGGCTCTTTACAAAATATATTTAAGTTACAGTTAAATTGTCTCTCAGCTTTAATTTGAGGGTATTCACATCTAAATTGGAGGAATGGTTACAGCTCTTTAATATGTAGCTCCCTTTAATTAAAGGGACCAAAATAATTGGACAATTAACTCAAAAGCTGTTTCCTGGAGGTGTGGTCTATTCCTTCATTTTTTCCTCATTAATTAAGCAGGTAAAAGATCTGGAGTTGATTCAATGTGTGGCATTCACATTTGGAAGCTGTTGCTGTGAACCCACTACATGCAGTCAAAGGAGCTCTCAATGCAAGTGAAACAAGCCATCCTTAGGCTGCAAAAAAATCCATCAGAGAGATAGCAGGTACATTGGAAGTAGCCAAATCAACATTTTGGTACATTCTGAGAGAAAAAGAATACGCTGGTGAGCTCTGCGTCACAAAAAGGCCTGGACGTCTATGGAAGACAACAGTGGTGGATGATTGTAGGATCCTTTCCATGGTGAAGAAAAACCCATTCACAACATCCAGCCAAGTGAAGAACACTCTCCAGGAGGTAGACATATCATTATCCAAGTCTAAGATAAAGAGAAGAGTTTTCAAGGGAAGATACAGAGGATTCACCACAAGGTGCAAACCATTCGTAACCCTCAAGAATAGAAAGGCCAGATTAGACTTGCAGACATTGTCTACAAAATCCAAACCAGTTCTAGAACTGGTGAGGTGAGGTTAATTCCAGTGTTTGAAGGTGCTATTTGTAGAAATTTGAGTCGTAACAACAACTGACCAGCTTACAAACATTGTAAAAAGGATTAGCTGATTTCTACAAATCTGAATGTATTATAAGTAAATGATTCCCGTCAATATGCAGGACATTGTTACAAACAGAAGCACAGCCTAAAATGAAGATTTTTTATTAAAGATGGACTGGCACGCAGAGTTGAGTAGGTTTCTTTTGTAATGTAATCAGGTACAATTACTATTTTCCACCCACAATTGTAATTGTCATAAGATCTGAGCCTGGGGCACCCTCTGCTTACGCACCAGGGATCAGGCGGTCAGGTTCCCCTGCCTACTGAAGCCACTGCAACCACAGCTCACTCATTAGGGCTAATTGGTGTCACCTGCTTTGTTCCTTACAGATATAAAAGGCTGCCTTTCCCATGAGAGAGCTGTGGGTGATTGTTTCCTATGCTGTTTGGTTGAAGAAATACGTAGACTTTTCTTGTTGAATATTTCCTATGTATACAGTGCTGGTAATGTACATACATTCTTTTGTTAATTATACCACAGTCTTTACTACTGGTGTTATATGGGTACATCTGAAGTAAAGGGACTAATGCCAGCATACATGCATTTGACTCCTCATTCCGTCAAGCCTGACAGAATCACCCACCAATCAAATTGAGTCAAAAGGTATCCCTGAGGTCCCTGGTATCGTTAGCACATTACGGGAACATCACCAGAAACTGGAGAACCTCAGAAATACCAAGGATCAGGTAGTTCAAAGTATCCACCGACTAGACTGGAGACTGCCTTCTCTTGGACTGGACACATGCTGCGGGGTCCGGGTAGAACAAAGAGCTCTGATCGACCACTTCCGGTGCAGCCTGCAGGAGGGTGTCCAGCGGGAGTTAGTTTGTCAGGACACCACATTGAGTATTGACCAACTCGTGGACAAGGCAATCCGGCTGGACAGCCAACCTGCAGGTGAGAGGGCTCACCGGAGGTTCTCCGATGATTCCATCCAGATCCGCAACTAGGTCTGCGTCGGGGGCTGTGCCCATGGAGCTCGGGTACACAGGGCTATGGAGCAGAGAGGGGGGACCAGGGAGGCACCAGTAGCAGTGCTCCTATTGTGGCAGAAGGGAGCACTTCGCAGCAGGTCCTGGGAGCGGCAGCACGGGTACGCATGCACCACCCCAGGTACAGTGTCATACACCATTCTCTAGCACCCAGTTACATGTTTCTATCAACTTTCCCAAACATTCCAGTAAAGTGCTGGTTAAACCTGTTAAGGATCGCCCCCAATTGTCAAATTATGACTTAAAAACATTGAAAGTTAACTTCTTGTTGCACTGGACCTGAAGCAAGTACATACTTACATATGGTTGATGTTTTTTAAAAGGAAATACTTTTTTGGATATGTAGAATGTATTTCGAATAAATGTACACAGTGAATATGGCACAAGATAAAATAAAGAAAATGTATAATTATACGAAAGAGCACTGCAATGCCATATACTGCGATAGGGTCCTGGAAACACTTCTAATCATGTGTTTCAGGGATTGGCAACATAAGTCTAAAGTCAAAAAATTTGGAATGATGGGGTGAACAGCCAATGAGCTATAGGGCCCTATCTTGCACCCAGCGCAATTTACTTTTCCTCTGCAGACGCATGTCGGTATATTAGGGAATTAACTTGCGCTCCCGGGGGCGGTTCAGCGAAAAGAGGAGGCATGTTTCAGCGCAAACATTCCCTGGTGCTATTTTGCAGTCCCCGAAAACAATTCCGCCACAGACCAGGAAAAACCTAGTTAAAAGTCAGTGGCGTGGTATTCAGATGCTGATTTAAGGGTGCATGCTTCGGCATAATGTAGCATGTGCACAATGCACATACACTTAGCTCCTCTCATCTACACAGACTCATCTATTGCAACCAATACATAATTACAACATTTGCAATGCTAATATTAAAATCACCCATGTCTTTGCGAATTACCCTGACTCAAGCCACGACTCATTTATACAGGCAAACTCTGCCATTCGTGCCACCTTTGAGGGGTGGCTGTGAAGGGGACAATGGCTATCCATTAAAAACATGGCTGATGACACCATTTATGATGCCAGCAACAGTGCATGAAATGTAGTTTAATCAATAACACACAAACACGAAGTGTAGCCTAAATGAATGAACATTCGGCACACTGAAAATGTGCTTCAGGTGTTTGGACTGTACTCAAAAAGTTGCAGCATTCTTTGTGGCTTGTTGTGTTTTACACATATTTCCATCAATCATGGATGTGTTGATGACATAAATGAAGAAATATTAGAGGACTTAAGGAGACGTGATGTTGAAATGCGTGTGCCGTTGCCACTTAACCCAAATGCCCCAGCAGCAGAACGGAAGAGGAGAGCTTATTTGACAGAAGAGTGAGGTAAGCAAAGTAATCTCGGTCTAATATTAGACTACATAATGCAAAAATATTACCATGCATTCATAACCTCGTGATTCAGTGAGAGTGAGCCCAAAACATCGGAAAGTATATCTTTGTGACATTTCTTCATTTACATTTTGTAAAAAAGAAAAATCAATAGCAATCCGCCGTTATAATAACAATCTGCCATGGAACAAGCGTGCCTGCTCTTAAACAAAATGTGAGATGACGCTCTGATTGGTTTATTGCATGTTACGCCCAAACCACACCTATGACAAATGTAGCTACTTCACACACCTACCCATTTTAGATTTTGCCCACAATGTCACTAGCATTTCGCATTTGATACTTGCGTTTCAGATCGTTAAAATAGGGCCCATAGTATTATTGGTAAAAGTATAGTTCTAGAAGAAACGCAACTTGATGACGTTTTCAGCCGGGTCCTGAGACAGAGTAGCAATCTCTGAATTCTCTGTCTAACTTCGGTTAAAAAGGATTATCTTGCACTTTTATAACATCTCTGTTTCTCAAAGATGATGTAAATGAAGAAATTTGAGAGGCTAGGACACATTGAGAATGCGTATTTGGTTCGAAACCCCGTTCCATGCCTCACAAACAAAACGCCTGCTGTTAGTTTCAAAATAGATTCTCGTAAGTGTACAGTCATGAAATTGTCATTTTCACAAACATGATGGATTTTACCTGGGAAGACTATGCTTTATGTCATTCTTGGGGCTCTTTGATGACCAAAAACAAAGATTTTTGACTGTAAGTACTATATTTTTAGTACAAGATTGTCAGGATCCAGCCCTGTATGGATTGTTGTTTTGACTCTTTCTGTTAGTGTCAGTGCTTTTTCACGGTGGTTTAGTTAGTTTTGTTATTTTCCTCATTTGTCATTGTTTTCTGCTCTGTCTGTGTGTGTTCAGGTTCCTTCCCCTAGTGTGGTGTTTGTCTCCCTCTTGTGCCTCTGTAGTGTATTTACCTGTGCTCCTTGGTTTTTAGTCAGATTATGTCAGTGTGTTTATTTCCCAGGTGTCTGTCATTAGTCCTCGTTAGTGTTAGTATTTAGTTGGTGTGTTTGTTTCCCTCCCTTGTTCGGTCAATGTTTCCATGTTGCGTGTTCCACGTTTGATGTTCCATGTTCCGAGTATCCTGTTTCTTGTTCCCTGTGATATCCGTAGATTTGTTTTGGAGTTATTACGTTTTGCCCCTAGTGGTTGTTTTGTTTTACCCAGTCAGTTATTAAAGTGCCATTTTTGGTTTTTCTACCGTTCTTCGCATCTGTCTCATCGTTCCTACGCCCATTAGACCCGAAACGTGACAGATTGACCAAACCACAAGATGAGACAGCGAAGGACCGGTGGTGGACACGAAGAGGAGGATGACCAGCTCCCGGAGAGGGACAGAGTAGCCCTCTCTATTACCCGGTTGGAGGGTAGAGCATTTGAATTCGCCCTGGCCCTGTGGAGGACGGACCACCCTCTTTTGGAGGACCACCAGGGGTTCACCCGTCTACTGGAGGGCTTGTTCGGGCCTCTCCCCGAATTGGCCAGCCCACAGCTTTCCCTGCCAGAGCCTCCGGCTGTAGCCTTCCCACAGCCTTCTCCGCCAGTGTCTCTGGCTGTAGCCTTCCCACAGCCTTCTCCGCCAGTGTCTCCGGCTGTAGCCTGCCCACAGCCTTCTCCGCCAGTGTTTCCGGCAGCATTCTGCCCACATCCGTCGCTGACCGCCCTGTCAGGACCTCCGTCGCTGACCGTCCCGTCAGGACCTCCGTCGCTGACCGTCCCGTCAGGACCTCCGTCGCTGACCGTCCCGTCAGGACCGCCGTCGCTGACCGTCCCGTCAGTCTGTCATTAGTCCTCGTTAGTGTTAGTATTTAGTTGGTGTGTTTGTTTCCCTCCCTTGTTCGGTCAATGTTTTCATGTTGCGTGTTCCAGTTTTGATGTCCCATGTTCCGAGTATCCTGTTTCTTGTTCCCTGTGATATCCGTAGATTTGTTTTGGAGTTATTACGTTTTGCCCCTCGTGGCTGTTTTGTTTTACCCAGTCAGTTATTAAAGTGCCATTTTTGGTTTTTCTACCGTTCTTCGCGTCTGTCTCATCGTTCCTACGCCCATTAGACCCGAAACGTGACAAAGATGTTATTTTCTCAATGTGATTTGGCTGGGTAGCTGCTATTAGCTGATGGGACGCCCTTAATTTTTACTCATAACATTTTTGATCTTATAGCTATACTAAAATCGTAGATATTTGCTAGAACCCCAAGATCCTAAGCTTCAAGGACATAGGAGACATGTATATATAACTTAAATATTGCATTTGTGAGCTTTGATTTTATTCCACATTGTATGTTCTATGAGGCTAAAAAAAGTAATTGTTGACAAGTTGCATAGCTGACATCAGTAGTCGTAACGTTTTGAATTGTAAAGCTACCCTAAAACCGAGATATTTCTTACTACTAGTGTTATATTGGTACGTCTGAAATAAGAGGATTAACACTAGGAAACCTGCATTTGACTCCTCATTCTCTCAACCCTGACAGTAACCAGTAACTCAATTTTGGGATTATCCAAACTCAATAATGTAATCTTACTTTAAAAAGCTAGTTTATAACAGGTGGAATGGTAGGAGACTATAGGAGTCAAAAAACAAATTCTGTGGCCCAATACAATTGTTGCAATAGGACATACAGTAGCACTCCAAAGTAAATAGGTCACCCAAATGCATATCAATAAGAGCATTTTAGATGGACCGATGGCAAGTTGTAGTTTAACAAAAGAAAAAAGATATGGTGGATCCAATAATGACTGTTGTTGTTAGACAAATAGTTTGACAAATACACAGAAAATGTTGATAATTTACCACCTAATTCTGCAGTTTGGGAACCATGAACCCAATATGTAATTTCACTTACATTGGCAACTAGATGACAGAGATATACCTTAGTGCAATTTACATAGCTACCAACACCTTGCCAAATGTTATGTACAGAGGGTGGCTCCATTATGCTTTGGGATTATGAGTCAGCCTTGTAATATTGTGAGGATGGAATGAAAAATGGATTAAACTAAACTAAAAACATCCTACAATGTCCAAAAGTCAGGAGTTGGAAATACATTTATCCAAAACGTACCTCAAAAACAACCATTAAGTATTTACAAGACAGACCAAGGTTTTAGAATGGTAGAATGGTAGCACACTTGAATATTATTCAAAATCTTCGGGGAGTTCTCAAACATGCAGTAAATGCAAAGAGACCTACAAATCTTTCTGAGCAACAAGGTTTCTGCAAGGAAGAGAGCAAAAACAAATTTAAGAGCAGGAACATGGCTGGTTACAGAAAACATTTGGAAGCAGTGACTGTATATCTGCCAAAGGAGGTGTTACGAAGTACTAAGTCACAGGGTGCCCAAATGTTTGCACACATGATTTTCAGTTTTGTTTAAAAAAATTGAATCTCTGAAAAATGTATGTATATATATATATACAGGTCCTTCTCAAGAAATTAGCATATTGTGATAAAGTTCATTATTTTCCATAATGTAATGATAAAAATTAAACTTTCATATATTTTAGATTCATTGCACACCAACTGAAATATTTCAGGTCATTTATTGTTTTAATACGGATGATTTTGGCATACAGTTCATGAAAACCCAAAATTCCTATCTCAAAGAATTAGCATATCATGAAAAGGGTCTCTAAACGAGCTATTAACCTAAACATCTGAATCAACTAATTAACTCTAAACACCTGCAAAAGATTCCTGAGGCTTTTAAAAACTCCCAGCCTGTTTCATTACTCAAAACTGCAATCATGGGTAAGACTGCTGACCTGACTGCTGTCCAGAAGGCCATCATTGACACAAATAGGCTGTTCCCAGAGTGCTGCATCAAGGCACCTCAGTGGGAAGTCTGTGGGAAGGAAAAAGTGTGGCAAAAAACGCTGCACAACGACAAGAGGTGACCGGACCCTGAGGAAGATTGTGGAGAAGGACCGATTCCAGACCTTGGATGACCTGCGGAAGCAGTGGACTGAGTCTGGAGTACAAACATCCAAAGCCACCGTGCACAGGCGTGTGCAGGAAATGGGCTACATGTGCCGCATTCCCCAGGTCAAGCCACTTTTGAACCAGAAACAGCGGCAGAAGCGCCTGACCTGGGCTACAGAGAAGCAGCACAACAAAACAACAACAAATTTTGCATGTCATTCGGAAATCAAGGCGCCAGAGTCTAGAGGAAGACTGGGGAGAAGGAAATGCCAAAATGCCTGAAGTCCAGTGTCAAGTACCCACAGTCAGTGATGGTCTGGGGTGCCATGTCAGCTGCTGGTGTTGGTCCACTGTGTTTTATCAAGGGCAGGTTCAATGCAGCTAGCTATCAGGAGATTTTGGAGCATTTGATGCTTCCATCTGCTGAAAAGCTTCATGGAGATGAAGATTTCATTTTTCAGCATGACCTGGCACCTGCTCACAGTGCCAAAACCACTGGTAAATGGTTTACTGACCATGGTATTACTGTGCTCAATTGGCCTGACCTGAACCCCATAGAGAATCTGTGGGATATTGTGAAAAGGAAGTTGAGAGACGCAAGACCCAACACTCTGGATGAGCTTAAGGCCGCTATCGAAGCATCCTGGGCCTCCATCACACCTCAGCAGTGCCACAGGCTGATTGCCTCCATGCCACGCCACATTGAAGCAGTCATTTCTGCAAAAGGATTCCCGACCAAGTATTGAGAGCCTAACTGAACATAATTATTTGAAGGTTGACTTTTTCTTTTTTTTGTATTACAAACAATTCTTTTATTGGTCAGATGAAATATGCTAATTCTTTGAGATAAGAATTTTGGGTTTTCATGAGCTGTATGCAAAAATCATCAGTATTAAAACAATAAATGACCTGAAATATTTCACTTGGTGTGCAATGAATCTAAAATATATGAAAGTTTAATTTTTATCATTACATTATGGAAAATAATGAACTTTATCACAATATGCTAATTTCTTGAGAAGGACCTGTATATACTGTAGATTTGTGGAAGGGTGTCATGTTTCACTTTGTAACATATTGTCAAGACATTCAAGGACATTTGTGGATGTCGTGCATGAAGACTGTGTTATTTAGTTGATTTGTGAATGTATTGATTGTTTGGTTTGATTTGTGGGACTGTGGCACCACCTTCTGGACACTCAGGATTATGTGTGCAGTGGCACATCTTGATTATCGTAAAACCTAGTTTAATATAGGTGATTAGGTCTGCACACCAGTGGGTGGTTAGCAATCAAGTAAGCAATTTACACAATGGGGTTCCAGAAGGTGGTGTGCATCATTGTGGGTCTTTACCCCTGTTCTTGTGTTAGACTGAAACCCTTATCTACAAGATCTACAAGAGCTTGATATGTACACTGCCACTGTATACTGTGCTATGTATTTATGAGTATTCGTAAAGTGAAGGTAAAACCTATATGTATGCGATTCCTGTGGCTCACTACGTTAATGTGTTGTAAGTAATCGTCCTGAGGAGGGATGTAAACAATGTTATTATATCATACCGCTTAGTCGACGTAATGAGTGTTTGTCGCTTTTTGTTTTCCCTAAGTGTTCTAAATAAAAGAGAACACAATCTCCCTGCTTTGGTCTCCATCTCTCCACACCAACACCTAATCTGTGACACATATAGAGGTCATGTCAACTTCTGTTCGCAGAAGAAATATTCATTGTAACATAACTTCCAGGGGTGCACAAAAGTTTGCATACAACTATAGATGAATTGCCAATTACCAGTACATACTCTACAGGTGGATAAAAAAAACAGAAACGTTTAACAATATATTAATATTGTGATGTTTGCCCCTCTTGTTGATGTGTAGGCACACCTGATAACTCCCCTGTGTGTGTTCTATGTCAGCTATCTGTTTGCCTGGACATTTCCCACGACTATATCACATGTCTCTGTTCATCCTATAGATCTCTATCAATTATCACACAGCTGCAAAATATCCTAAAGCATGTTCATCCAGGAAAAAATTCCTGTTTAAGAGAGGGCTTTGACAAAAACCAGCTAAAGCCATAACCATGAGCTGGATGCTTGGACTGATATCGGTGTAAAATTAAAAATTTAAAAAATACCTCGCCCTTTTGGCTGCATTGCAAGACTAGAGCTTAGTGGGTAGAGCATGAAAATGTATGCAATCACTACATTATTTTGTTATGGATTACAGCATCAGCTAACATAAGCCTAAAATGTACGGTTTAGATAGTGGTTAGAACAACTGACGAATAGGTTACGAGATCGAATTTGTCAGCCAAATTTGACAGAGTTAGAGAGGTTTAAGACCCTTGTAAATCTTCATAGTCAAAAAGAAAGTAGTTATAGCAAAATGGTAATATTCACTAGTGGGAAAGAGTCATCTGTGTATATTTACGGGTTAAGGTTGATCGGCCATCATATACAGTTTGGGGGAATGCAGAACTGTATACACTGTGAATTAAACTTGTCAACTTAATGTACCTTTCCTTCAAATGCTGGAATTAATAATATGTCCATTCTTTTTCTAAAGTTATTACAAATAATGTGTGTAATTTCATCTGTTACAATTCTTTACCTTAAAAAAGTATTATAATCTTAAAAGATAGAAACAATGTTTTTTGGGGTCCGCGTGGCATAGTGGGGTAGATTGCTGCATTGCAGGACATTCTACGTCACTCTACGTCACGATGGTCATGGGTTCTCGGACAATCCTCGGGCCCCATACGAGGCAGCGCAAAATTGGCATAGCGTAGTTGTTTAACATAATCATCCCATGCGTGATCTGACTAAAGTCTTTGGTGTTGGGTGAACAGTGCAAAAAAATAATTGACAGCTTGTGCGACATGTGGTTGGATGAACCATGTGCGTGTCCCTTGTCATCCCACAGATCTGTACAAGGAGTTGCGGAGCTGCCGACAAGGAAGGATTAGAGAGGGAATTGGGAAGGGAAGAAAATCGGGGTAAATCACAAAAAAAAGTTTTTCGGTAAAACATTGGTTATTGGTGGTGATTAGATCACACACTAGCTATATAGACATGGCGTTTAATTTGGGATGCATACTTCAGTCGTCCCAGCTGGCACTTGCGGTTCATTAGGATGTGAAGAGTAATTACTTTTTTAATATAATTTAATCAGTCATGTATTTTCCCAGAGATGAATCACATTGGCCCTGCCAGGGCTGATGCACTTTCTCAGTTCATTTATGAGACAGAGTTATTTCAAGCACTTTTCTCCTCTCCAACCAGTCATTTTCAAAGTACCTTCTGAGAGCGTAACTGTAAGGCTATCTGTGGCCCAGCCTGCTGTCACTGTCGCTGTCAATTCCTCAACACTGCCATGCAATTACTATGTCATTTTCTCAGTTCAATCACTGCAGGATTTGCCAAAATGAATTAAATGAGTCTTTAACAGAATTTATTTTTCATTCTTTAATCTCAAAATGGCAGCAATTGAACACTCATCATTGACAATAGATTTGCTTACACTTGTTTACTTTTAAACTTCCTTTCATTTACCAAAGAGTCAAACAGTAACACATGCAGTCACTTTACGGTTTTTCAACTTGCATGCCACTGATTGCATTCACATAGAACAAACATTGATTTAGTAGCAAGTAAATTATTTATAATAAATAAAATAAAAATAGAATTTAGCCATTGAGGCATGCAGAAGTTATTTTTATATGGGGTTATGCCGGATAGGTAAATATGGCTTTTACATTATTCATTCAACCACCGAAATGTCTCTGAGGACGGGATCTTTTGCATCTTCCGGAATGCCTAAAGAAGAGACAGAGAGAGTTAGAAAGAGCGAATGAAAGATAAAAGAAAAGAGAATGACTGAAAATGAGAGGGGCAAATAAACAGAGAGGCATATTGAGAAAGAGGAGAGAAATCAAAGTATGCTTAATGTATACACGGAATCAATTATTAACCAAAGTAAAAGCCACATTGTCTTATTTGAAAAACATCTTCAATCTCTTGTACAGATCAAAATCTTTCAAATCTTTCGAACTCAATGAGGAACCATGTAACTAGCTTACAGCCATCAACGATGAGAAGTCTTTCAACAAAACATTTTCCAACCCAAATTGTATTTATAATATTTTGTACAATATTTGACAGGTATAAAACCTTTGGAAGAGAAAACCACAGTGTATTAAAAAGAGGCAGAGGAAATTACCCGCTGAAGCACTGACGTAGGGAAAGAAATTAGAGTTCACACATACAGTAAGTGTTGCATATTTGTAATTTATTTTCAGGTGTTGTTCAATTTTATTTTATTCTAGGGAACTTTTAACAGTCTCATCCCTGCCTTCCTTCCCTATGTTACATTTGTTTTTTATTTTTATTATATAACTAGGTGTTAGATGGTGATTATTATGTCATTATTCATAATGCATCACAGCTTCTAAGACATGATTATGGTGGATAATACAATAAGCAAAAATATTAATGCATCACATAGGGCTGGTCCCATGTTTTAAGAACTTGAGTAACATTTCTCAAAAATCTTCTCTTGATGGTGCTATTTGTCAAATTTCACACGGGTGAGAATTTCAGTTACCATCTGTATTTCTTGATATTTAAACAATATGAAAAGTGATTCCCTATACAATGCCAATTATTATTTTTGCAATGAGGAAATTATGAGTTGTGCTTCCACAGTGTTTGTCAATGGGCATGTGTTGTTCTGCCTTTGATGTAAATTATGTATTATTTTGTGTAACAAAGCCCTGAATAGTGTAGGGCA
This sequence comes from Umbra pygmaea, assembly GCA_016801145.1. Lineage (NCBI taxonomy): Eukaryota > Metazoa > Chordata > Actinopteri > Esociformes > Umbridae > Umbra > Umbra pygmaea. The sequence goes on from JACXGM010002290.1 coordinate 39,597, forward strand.
GGGGTAGAATATTTAAATAAATCTTACCATACATAGTCCAGAGCACGCAGGACTTCTGTTCTATCTTATCATTCATTGAACTCACCTGGTGTCCCAGGTCAAAATAAGTCCTAGATTAAAGGCTTGCAATGAATATAAACTGAGTCTAGGGAATCATTATCCCATTAAAATTACTTTTTTTATATTTTTGCAATATCAGAAAATACAGTGTTTACAATATATGTGAGCTGGTTACAAAGAAAGTAGTTGTCACAGCTCAAAACAAAAAAGCCCTTCTACATCTACTGCTGATATTTGACAAAATTGCTAAGTTGTAAATGTAGATCAGCTACTGTCAAAATGGTGATTTATGACATGGAGTGGGACTTCCAGTAAAATATATGGGAACACCATACCAGATGGTGTGGAACTTGTGGGGCTGATCTTCAGGGGTGGGACCTACATTATGATGTGTTTCTGTCGGGTAAACTGAAATATTACTGGGCAGAGCTGTAAATTACGATGTTATTTATGATCACTTTGATGTATGGTTGCTTAAAGTATTACAACAAGGTTGTGGTTTACAATTGTGGTAAATACCTAGCATTTTATGTTACGATAAATGAGACAACGGCTGTGTACAGTATATATAACAACTGTTCTTTAGGGCCCTATTTTAACGATCTAAGCACATGGCGTGAAGCGCATGGCGCAAGTGCGCTTGGGCGTGTCCAAATTCACTTTTGGTAGTTTGACAGTGGAAAAAAGAGTCCATGCGCCAGGCGAATGGTCTAAAAGGGTTGTACTAAGTGTCTTCATTAATTCATAGGTGTGTTTTGGGCCTAAAATTCAATAAAACAATCAGAGATACATCTCCCATTCCCTTTAAGAGCCAGGCGCATTTGTACCTTTTGCATTGCTATTATGATAGCAGATTTGCACCGTAATATTTTTATTTGTAATATTTTGCATGTTCGTGTGTTGCTGCACTTTCCTGTATGTGTGCAACAAGCTTAGTGTGTGCACGCGCTGTGCCTATGCCATAGGTGCATTTGACTAATTTGCTGTTAAAATAACAATGACATGCTGCGCCATTGACTTTAGAACAGGTTTTTGTTGGTCAATGGCACGATCACCTCCCTGTTAGACCAGCACGCCCATGGCTTACTTCGAATTACCAGCAAGGTTTCTGAGTGGTTAAGGTTAGGTTAAGGGTTTGGGAAAGGCTAACATCGAGTTAACAGCAAGGTCTCACTGTGCGCCAATCGCAGACTTTTTTGTGAAACTGCCACAGATTTTGATCCGTGTTCATTTCACAGAATTTTCTGCCATTCCGTGGAACTGTCACGGATTCTGATGTTCATACTCCGTGGCAGTTTCACGGATTTCTAAGAGATCAGGCTAGGTCTTTAATGTCCTTTCTCTGTCCCCAGAGGCAGATTATATATTTATTTTGGGGTCAGAGCTGTATCAAAATACTAGACCCAAGGTATGCCCACTCTAATGTTCCTGATGTCATGTTCATCCTAGGAGTACCCAAACCCTTGGAACATGCGACAGGACCATGTGGCCTGATGACTCCTTCCTGTCCCCATCCTGTGCCCAACCCACTGTTGTGCACATCACTGCGGTTGATGATCACGTTTCCACCTGGTGACGCCAGCTTTCATCTCCAGGGGGCTTTATGTTCTCCCTTCACAAGACCACCAAACTGTATTGATGCTACACAAAGACTTTGGTCACAGTCCACCCATCACAACTTCATTGTTGGACAAATTTGAACACTGATAAACAAAGTGACCTTATTACAATGGCCTGTGTACCTTCAGATCCCCCACCCGGTACAGCCAGATGAGGATTGGCCACCCCCTTGAGTCTGGCCTCTCTCTAGCTTTCTTCCAAGGTCCCACCTACTAGAGAGTTTTTCCTAGCCTCTGTGCATCACTTGTGTTGCTTGCTGTTAAGGGTCAAAGGGCCGGGTGTCTGTCAAAGCACTTTCTGACAACTGCTGTTGTAAAAAGGGCTTTATAAATAAATTTGATTGATTGAAATACAGCTGCATAAAGCCTGCTAAAATCTTAGCCAAGAGGCTTAATTTGGAAGAAGATAACATGACTACAATGTCAGCCCCGAACAAACCAATGCAGAGATTGGCACATTTTATCAACTACACCTGGATATGTTGGCACACCAAAACCAAAAGCCACTACTGAATATCAGGAATTCTATTTTGCTGTTGTAGTACAGTATATTTGTAGTCGTCTGAAAGAACCTGATAGATAATGCACTGATTCATTGTTGGCTATAGTTAACATTTACATTAACAAGCCAAACTTGAACACCATACGCAAAATAAATAATAATACATATAAACATTTAATCGGTCACACACATCCTCAGTACCATGCCACGACAGCCCTATCAAGTCTTGGCTGTCGTGACATTACTCCCCCAAAAGCCGTGGCTCTAGCCGCGAGAGGCCGAAGGACAGAAGGCACCCCAAGAGCACCAGAAGACAGGGCATGGCGGGAGGGCAGACCTACTTCCTCCATGGAAAAGGCCAAACCCTCACAGGCCCCGGTCGAACCCCACTGGTACCAGGAGAGGCAGAGGATCCGCCAATTTGTCGGCAGCCAGGGAACTCTCCCTGTACCAGATGCCTCAGACCACACCGGTAGCGAAGTGGCACCAATACGAACACCGTTCCTCCTCCCATTCCTTCGAGGATCCCTTTCAGGCAGTTATAGCATCATGACATAAAAACTTTAATGGGTATAATGATTTAAATCATTTTATTTCTTACTTTCCCATTTTAACAGGAATTGCGGGAATCACAGGTTTGTCTTTGATAACTATGAATTTAGGCATTGCCTTTGTGTGTAACAAAACACTGCATAGTGTAGGAAAATATTACCTTATATAAATACATTTTTTCATATTTTTAAAAGATCAAGAAATAGGTTTTATATCTTTATAAGTGCATTTCTGAAAGAAGAAGTAACCTTCCCAACAGCGAAATTCTACACCTCTATTCACTGCCATAAAAACGTCACAGGCCTTTTTCCCGCAAATTAAGCAAAACCCATTCACAAAACTCAACCATGGAAACACAACCCTGTATATACCTAGTACTAAACAGCCTGGTAACCAAAATGCACTGCAGAAACCAACACTTCATTTTAAACTAGTCATTAATTATTTTGACTAATATAAGACTAAAATGCTCAGACTTTTAGTCGACTGAAACTTGACTAGACTAAAAAGAGTATGAACGTGACTAAAACTACTAAAAACTAAAATGACAGCTTGACACAAAGACTAAAACTAAAATTAAAACAGGCCGCCAAAAACAACACTAGTGCTAATGTTAGCTAGCATTGGTGTGGTGCAGAAACCTACCAGTAAACGTTAAATGTTCTTTAGTGTTTTTCTAGGTTGTTATAAAATATGTAGCAGCAGTTAATAACGGTTGTTTATGTGAGTAATTTCTGTTTGATAATTTTTATTAATGTACTTACCATTCTTTACAATTAAAACAGAAGTAGTTGAAATGGGTGTCATGCTTTTTGTCACAACCCTTTGTTGTAATGTATGGTTTATATAGCAGTGTCCAATGTCACAGAGAGATAAATGACGGGGCACTGTTACTCTTCTCCAAACCTGAAAAACAATGAGGAGTCATACAAAATGGAGCTCTAGTAGCTGAAGGAAGATTAATCAGTTTTCAAAACTGCATCAGGGGTTATGCCACCATTCATATTTGGTTACTGCTCTTGAAAGCCCTCTGTTGACCACACAGAATAACAGTCTGGAATGAAAAGGCTCACACTAGACCTCTGATCATAGCCTGACTTTGTCGTGGACCATTCATTTACAAATGGAGGTGGACACTGCGTGTTCATGTCTTCAAGTTATTTCATATTTTTTGATAAATGATCTTGGTCTTCTAGCAATTCACAATATTCATCACTTTTCCACATAAAGGTATTGAATTCCCTGTAGTCTCCAATAATGTCATTATATTAATAGTAGCAAAGTGTTTTCAATGTTAGTGATACCCTTAAATATCTAGGTCCTACTACATACAAACTTAGAATTTAATTATTACATAAGAAGAAGAGGTGTTACCCTGATTGTCCATTTAAATCTGACACCTTGTTAAATTAATCTGATTTAGATTAATCGAATCCTTGGTAAATATATCTGATACCTTGGTAAATTGGGAAACAGATCTTATTTTTCATTACTATCTTCTAATTCACAAAACAAGTTCATTTTGTGAAAAACTGTATTCAATAAACATTCATTCTGAATCCCAGGAAGAAAGAGCTACATAACTACTAATGGTGATAGAAAATCAGACGTCAGTAGAGATTTATGGATAGGGGGTCTAAGCCTCTACTAAGGATGTCTAGGGGCATGCTCCCCCAGGAGAGTTTTTTAATGTTGCCAAAATGTTCGTTCTCGCTCTTCCTCAGCCTCTCTTTTGCATGACCCTTCAAGATGTCTCCAAACATTTGATAAAATAATTATTATGTGAGTGACACCCTAAAGCGTACTTCAGTCTTGCTAAATCACTCAGATAGTAGATTTCTATGGTGGGAAGTATAATGATGAAACAAACTGATGTTTGATGTGTAAACCTCTTAACTACAAATCTCATGCAAATCATTTAGTTTATGCATGAGCATGTTATTAAGCCAATGCCATCCAAAACAGACCAATTTTAACTTGAAACATCTTCCAGTTTTTTTCTAGTTGATCACTAACCTCCAACAGCTCCCTCAACCCTGTCAGCCTGCAGCTTCTTTCTCTTATTATTGTCTGTTTTAAAAAGTTATTGTTATTAAACTCAGATTTACAACAACTTAAAGGTTAATGAGTGATCAATCCAATAAACTAGTACAATGTTACCTACTGGTAAAATCCTTGTTTCTCACCTGACTGACCTTCAGCAGAGCTGCCAGCCCCACCTCTCTTGAATAACATCATTATATACATAGATACAGTTCAGTAGCTCCAAATATGGTTTCACAAAGATTAACTGTTTAAAAACAATACTCTACGGCAACTGTTGTTATCATTATTTTGTTTTAGATGTCAATAACAGTTTGTCTCAAGTAGCTTACACGCTCATTGCCAGTGGAGTTTCTTTACCTCACGTAGGTTATAGATGTAAAGTTAGCTAGCCCAAAACCAACAAAAACTCTTAGAAAACGAGTGGTCAAAATGGTACAGTAAATAATATTGTTGCCAATATTTCAGTCAGGTGTCTACAGCTAGCTAGCTAATTAGCAAGAGTTCTGGTAAGTACTGGACGGCAAAAGTAACTTCATAACTAGTAAAGTGTAGTTAATAAAAGAATAGCTAAAATAGGCCTGCAGCGTATTTCATTTATTTGTTAATGAAAGATGTATAGTGAAAGAAAAAAACAGTTGTATGCCCTCACTCTTGCCCATAAAAATATAATGTCAAACATTGATTTACAAAGAATATGAGAAAAACAGGGATAACAAAAAATGTGTGCCTCAGCAGGCTGTACAGGAAGAGAAAATGAGAGGGGAGAGGTTAGTGCTTTGGTAGTGGAAATAATATATTTAGTTGATGATAAAGTCATTCACATCTTTGCCTAAGATATTTAAATAGGTAAATAAAGGATGTTAATTCAAAAAGTTTAACAATTTGCTTTAAAGAAAGTAGCGATATAATGAATCAATAATGGTTGTTACTGGTTTCATGTGATGGTTATGTAGATATATAAATTGATTATTATCACAGCCTACTGTACAGCCACACTGGTGCACTTCAGCAGTCCTAATATATATTTGCATCTCAAATTAGAAACATGAAGTTGAATAGAAAGATAAAACATTTCAACATTTACACATTTCATACTTTAGGTGAAATATGTGTCCAGTCCATAAAACAATTTTGGGAGGAATTAACTGATGTGGATTTGATTGTATAGGTATCAGTTGATTTTGTGTAATTTATAGAAAATTATTTATGCCCTATTAATATGATGTAAAAGCAATCAAAGAACTCAGTTTAAAAATGTAATATATTTGTTTTAACATGATTGACCCATGGAGTTAATTGTTTACCCACCTTTTTTCATTACCACACCAATTAATGTGACATACTGTATACAATTTGTACCTGATATTGGCCACTTTCCTAAAAAAACATGGCATGACATATACTGAATAAGAAATACATGAGTCATCTGTAAATGCTATAAGAAAGTTTTCCACAGACTTTCATACAACTATACTTTGTTGTTCTGTAATATTTGTCACAGCATACACTTTCCTTATAATATTTATAGATGACTCATAACATATGTTTTTCTTATACATGTTGTACCTTGTTTTTGTAGAAAAGTGGCCAATATCAGGTAGGAATGTCATATGAGGCTAAACATAAAAATCTTATTTTATTTATATGATTTTTCTCCAGATGGGGAATGGGATAATGTGTGGTATGTGAAGAATCAAATCACATTGTTGTTGGAGCACCTCCTCTAAACGAATACTATATAGCCAGATGTATGTGGACACCTGACCATCACGCCAATAGAAGCTTTTTGGACATTCTAAAACCATGGGCATTGATATAGGGTTACCCCACAAAGTTGGAAGCACCCAATTGTCTAAAATGTCTTTGTATCCTGTAGCATTAAGATTACCCTTCACTGGAACTAAGTGGCCTAGCCCTAACTGAGAACCATCCTCCTGTACTTTTGACTATATGTATATATGTGTATATAAATCTACTTTTTGAAAATGTTTCTAATCCAACAGACAACAATTACTTTGGCAGGTCAGCAACATGTGTTGGAAAACAGTACAGCATGCATGTATGTAGACTGGACACTGTGGTGTAAATAGGAATGTATTTTCTTTTAAATATTACGACTTACAATAATGTGTGTATATATACACATTTCTGAATAAGATCAAGGATGTTTATAGGGTTCAGAGTAAACTTCCTTATGTAATCCTGACTGTTTCCAACTCTCACCCTAACTTTAGGGATTGGTAATGCTAATTAGCGAATAGCGACACAACATGTTTCATAGTCTGTTTAATGCTGTGCGACAGAGTCCCCAATAGCAACAGTGTGACTTGCATGAGTTATCTAATGTCATGCAGGGCCCGGGCAGACATACACATGCTGAATAATGTATGTGTGTATATCTCCTCGAGCAGATGACCAGTCTATTTCAATGCATTCATTCAATTTTGTCTTTAACGTTTGCTGCTCAATTTCAAACAAAATATAGAGGATTTCTGTGCTGCTGGGACTAAAAGTACTGTATGATGTCCTATTTTAACCAGACTTGTCTACTGGATGGAAATAATCACAATTTTCCATCTATATCATGATCAGTAGGTCCTATACTGTATTCGAGTGAGATTTGGTTCCTACATATAATCCAATCCATCAGAATGTACTAAATTTTAAGCTGATACGAATAGTTCTGGGTGAGCAATTAGGGTCAACTGGCTTGTACAGGGACAGAAAATCTTTTTTTTTTCATTTCAGAGCCATTACTTTTCAAATCTTTCAATTGGCATTTTGCACTGGGAAAATTGCCATTAGTTATATATTCCATGGACTGTTTTTTTTAGAGTAAAATGGAGTCACAACCTATTGAACATTTGATTCCCAGCACAATAAATTGAGATGCTTCACAATGATTTGTCCGGTTTCCGATGTTTTTGTAAGAGAAGATCAGAGCAGGGTTGATAGATATTTCTGCGATCCTAATAAATTATCAACCCACTGGCTTACATGAGCACTACATGAGAACAAGGACTTATGATCACATGTACTGTAGTCCACTATTCTTTTTATTAACTTTTGTTTATACAGGGAAAACCACTTGAGACCAGTCTCTTTTAAAGTTGTGCCATGTGAATACAACAATATAAAAACATCACCAAAAAATGAAACCAATGAAAGTATTAAAAACAAATTATTCTATTTGCATACAAACAATAAACATTTACAGAAACATTCACAGTTAACGCTAAAAAGGTAATGTAACAGACATTTAAACTGTCGTACAGCCACTAAAACCTCTATCTTAAGTTTGCTCTGTAAATCATCCCATTAGTGTGACCCATGGCATTCAACTGTGGTTTTACCTAACTCAGAGTGAACCTTGGTATCACCAGTAACAACAGGTAAATCATCCCATTAGTGTGACCCATGGCATTCAACTGTGGTTTTACCTAACTCAGAGTGAACC
>JACXGM010002291.1:0-40760 GCA_016801145.1 Umbra pygmaea
AAATAACGGAAATCACGGAATTTGGAAAAAATAAAACGGAATTGGCCAAAAAATAACACTAATTTCATAGGGCCCTATATATAGAATATAATTTATTTTGTATCCCACTTTAGGAAAAGCTGGTCTACAACAACAGCACAGAACAAAAATAATGACTGCAGTTATCAGTGTGTAAAAAACGTTCTATATAGCGCGCCTCGGAACCGTTTGCAAAAACTTGCATATCACACGAAGTATATTCGCTAAAATACAGTAGGCTACTAGTGTGGAATTATTCTACAATATTCACTCATCATGACAGTAAAATAGACCATCCTAAGTAAATCTACTGCAATAATTCCTCTCTCAAACTGTAGAAAGAATGCTGGGAACACTTGATATGTATGAAAAAAGAAATACCGTCAAATACCATGAAACCGGTAGAATTTTGACAAATACCGTGATATACATTATTGGTCATACCGCCCAGCCCTAATTTCAACTGTATTTTTTTGATCTTTTGTCTTTATTGTACCCTTTGTGTAATACTTGTGTATTTGTATTTATGTGTAACTCTGTCTGTACTTGCACCTTTTTTGCCTTATCTTGGCCAGGTCGCCGTTTTAAATGAGAAATTGTTCTCACCGTGCCCACCTGGTTAAATAAAGGTTAAATAAAAAAATAAAATAAAATCGTTGATGGAGTCAAAGGCTTTAACCAACAGAATATCCTTTCTATTTAGCAAACAACGCTAAAGTTCCTTTTTGAGTTTCCATGTCCAAAGATGTCCACAAGCTACAATAGGCAAATGCACATGATCTCTGTACAAGTTTGTGATTTCAGCTGACAGAGCATCCTATGTCAAGTCCTTGAAGGAAAAGCACATAGTGTATGTTAAACATACCACTGCCAGATTACTGCTCCATTCACCCTAGGCCAGAGCTAATAATTTACAGTGATGATCACTAGATCTTTTGTAAAGAAGTATGGTTCATTTAGAGAACTCACAGCTTAGCCAAATTGGTGCATTTAGGCTTGATGTGAATGTGTCTAACCTCTGTAGAGTTGGCTGGTCTTTGGGCTATTCTCCACAGCAGCTGGCTCCCTGAAATCACCTCTACAGTGTCAGTCTCTGGTTGGGGGATATCTCCTGTCTCCTCACCAGAGCCCTGGAAAACAGGAGACATACAGGAAGTGGACAAAGTCAAAACAACGGAAACACCACATGGAAATAGACAGTTACTTTGAAGTAACTAAATCTTAAGTTACAAATGCAGGTGCAGATGTCACGTTATGTTTTTTGCCAATTAACAGTACATACAGTAAGGGCCATTCATATTTGGACATTGGCTAAGTTATCATTATTTTAGCTTCCTACCACAGAATATTGACATTGAAATAAAAAAATAAAAGTTAATAATGAATATTTAACTCAGCTTTAATTTGACTTTATATGCATCCGATCTGTGTGAACAGTGTAGGACTTTAAGCAGTTTTATATGTGCTCCTCCCCTTTTTAAGGGTCCAAAAGTATTTGGATGATTGGTTTTTCAGTTGGTCCATGGCCAGGTGTCTCACATTCCCTCATTAGGTAATTTACATGTAAGCAGATAAAAGATCTAGATTTGATTTCATGTGTGTAATATTAATTTGCTATTAACATAAAATATGAAGTCCAAAGAGCTGTCACTGCCAAGTGAAGAAAACAATTAAACCCATATGAGAGATGTTAATATTAGCTGTGGCCAAATCAACTATTTGGTAGAAAAACCCGTTCACAACAGTTGGCCAGATCAAGAACATCTTCCAGGATGTAGGAGGATCTGTGTTAAAGTCAAGAATCAAGAGGACCCTTTTACCAGAGTAAATATAGAGGGTTTACCATTAGATGTAAACCATTAGGTGTGCATCAAAAGCAAGAAGACCAGACTAGAGTTAGCAAAAACATCTAAAAAACCTAGAAAGTTTTGGAACAGCATTTTATTGACAGATGAGACAAAGATCAACTTGTACCAGAATGATGGGAAGAGAAGAAAATGTATAAGGGAGGGAACTGCTCATGATCCGAAGCATACCTCCTCATCAGTGAAGGAGGATGTAGGTAGTGTAACACCATGGGCATGTATGACTGCCAATATAACTGGTCCCCTTGTATTTCATGAAGTGACCGTTGACAAAAGCAGCGAAATGATTTCTGAAGTGTTAAGGGCTATATAAGATCCATACAAACTCTTCAGAACTCAATAGACAGTGCTTCGCTGTGCAGACAGACAATACTCGAAGATTACTGCAAAAGCAACCAAACACGTTTTAAGGCAAAGAAGTGGAATGTTCTGTAAAGTCAATCATCTGACCAGAAACTAATTAAGTATGCATATCAATTGCTGATGGCAAAATTTAAGCCATGTAAAAAAAAACAGGAACAAGCAGGGACTTGGGGTTTCTGCATGGTGTAGTGGGCTAAGTCACCGCATTGCAGGACAGTCTACGTCATGATAGTCAGTGGTTTGAGCCTGACTATAGGTTCTCCGGCTTTCCCCAGACCTTCAGAATGAGTCATCACAAATTGGAATAGTGTTGCCCGGGATTTGGGATAGATAAGCCGAATCATCTACCTTACCATGTCGCTCTCCAGCGACTCCTTGTGTGCAGATCAGGTGCCTGTAAACTCAATCACAGTAGTATAGTTGGTGAACATAATCATCCCGTGCATGATCTGACTAAAAGCTCTTTTGTTGGATGAGCAGTGAGAAAATAACCAGCAGAAAGTAATGTGGTTGGATAAACCATTGCGCGCCCCTCCCCATCCTGCATCTGTCCAAGGAGTTTCGGAGCTGCCGACAAGGAATGGTCAGTGGGAATTGGGAGGGAGAAAATTTGAGAAAAAAAATAAAAATAAGCAGGAACTTTAAGACAGCTGAGGTAAAGGCCTGGCAGAGCATCACCAGAGAAGAAACCCAGCATCTGGTGATGTTTATGGGTTCCAGGCACTAAGACATTGACTACAAAGGATTTGCAACCATGTATTAAAACTCACAATTTAATTAATGAGTAGCTTTGTCCAAAAAAACTGCTGAAAGTCTGCATTTTCAGCTCATTATCATTAAGCCTATATGCTGTGGTAGATGTACTTGTCAGTTTTCCTAACTAATTTTCCAAGGGCAGAAAATTATGATCAAATTTGTTGAATTCCAAATCAAAATGAAGAGGAGGCGATAGTTCAGGAACATTTCAGTCTTAGGTTTATGCTTGTGTACTGCCCTTTTCAATTCAGATCACAATGTGCTCTAACTGTAATCCTAACCTTAACCTAACCTTAATGTCACCCTAAAATAGGCAGCTAATATGCAGCTACTGTTGTTATACATGGTGAGCTATTTTGACAAAAAACATTTTACAAAAAACATTTTACAGTCACAACACTGTTATCCACTGCTATGTTCAGAGTCAAAATATAACTATTACCCTTGCCAGCCTTGGATTTGATCTGGAAAACTTTTGGTAACCATTCAGGTTACTTCAGCCTCTTGATTGCATTTCCATCTGTTGTTAAGTGCAGCTTGAAATGTTCCTGAATGCCTGCCTCTTCGCTGCCTTCTTTCTGCATTGATTGGGTTTTCAAATGAACCAATTTTAAACTTTCTGCCCTCAGAACATGTTTGGGTAGGAAAACTGGTGTGTGCGTGGTAGACAGCAGAAATAATGATAAGTCAGTCAATGTCCAAATAATTGTGTCAGCTATTACAGATGTCTAACAATTACTGTAGCACTTTGATATCTGAGTTAAAACAAAATGAAGCAACTAACAGACAATCGTTGCCTGAATTGCAGGTGGAATCGAAAACATAAAAATTATTTGATGTGGAACAGTCTAAAAATTAAAAGAGCTGGAATATAAAGAAGGCCTGCCAGTCAAACACCACTTATATCAATATTGGTATGAACATATTGTTAGGAGTTTCCATAGTTGTTTCCCAAAAATATTTTGCAGCAACTATATAAATATAAATAATTACAATAATGGATAGGGTACACACCTGTTTGCTATTTTTCTTTTCCTCTGTCACCTTCCCACTTTTCTTATGTTTTTCCAATGCGGCAGAATCGATTGTGTACATACATTCAGTCCACTTTCCGTAGAGAGAACAGACCTTTTTTTTGCTGTACCAAACATTTAAATACTGGTAAAAACAGTGCAGATATCGCAGATTTATGTCAATATAGAAAATATGGGACAAAATGTGAAGCTAGCATAGCCATCCTAACACAGGAAAAAATACCTTTTGTCTAGAATGTAGCCTTCAACTTTGTGTAATTCTTTGCCAAAAAGCCCACAGGGTTTAAAATTCAGACAGCATCTTTCTCCAGTTCTGTGGGGGAAAAAAGCAAAATACCTCCACACTTTGCACTTTAATTTTTAGTCAAAACATCTGGGAGCGCTTTTCTTACTTGTGATTGATCACCTCCACATTGCCATACTGCTCAATCCAAAGTTGCCCAACAATGATGTTGTGAACGCAACATGTAGGGTTTGTCCATGTGTAGGCCTCATTGTACCTGAGGTACACAATTAAAAAAAAAGAATACATGTCTGTTTTACACAGGCAACACAAGAAAACATCACATGGGACCAGTGTGTTGTTTGAAAGTTGTGTACACAAAAACATGCACAAATGAGTATCCTGACTTAGGCAGCTCCAGTGTGATGATGCCTTTGGGTTCAGCTTCCACACTTTTGCCCCAGAACTTGAGTTTGGGGTAGATGGATCCATGGAACACAAAGTCGTTGTTTAGGCCTTCGGCATGAAACGCACTGACGGGTGGGTGGTGGCTCACCTGCTCCGAGATCAACCTAAAACCCAGATCCTCTCTGACAAGAACAAGGGCAGAATATTAGTTTACAGGCCCACACCAGCACCTATAATATGATGGCCTTGTCTACTGTTTAGGGTTACCGTGCTGTGCAAAAATCATAGATTTATTTTTTAAGTTATTTATCTGAAAATTGTGTTTATTTGCTCATAAAACTATATAGCTTACATTAAAGTTAATATAAATAAAACATAATACAATGAAAGTAACAAGAATGTGTCCAAAGCGAGATTGTCTTGTTGGTCATTTGCTTTCTGTTTACATTCAGTGAGCACCATGAGACCATGTTTTTGTTATTTTGTTTCTGTACTCTATCACCTTGAGTTTGAAAGAATAACGACAATGAGGTAGAAGTGTAGACTGTCAGCTTTAATTTGAGGGTATATTCATAAATAGTGGAAATCACAGCACCATTGTATATAAATTTTGGACATTTTAAAATAATGTAGAATAAATAATATAATATTTGGTCGCTTATCCTTTGCCTGCTAACACTGCTTGAAGTCTGCAATGCAACATCACCAGACACTGGGTATATGTATATATGTATGTATATCTGGGTAGATTCCCTAGAGATGCTTTACCAGGCCAGTGCAGTCTGCACTTCAACCTCATTGTCACTTTACCCTTTCAAACTCAAAGTGCGAGAGTACAGAACCAAAATAAAAAGAAATTGATCACTGTCCAATGAATTATGATGCTCACTGTGTGTACTGTACATGGAGTGATTGCTCAGCTTGGTTGTGACAGCTTATTGATTTATGTAATGAGTAGCCTAGTGCAAAATGGAACATTAAAACATGTCAAAAACCAAAACGCTTTAACTTAATTAATCAAACTTCGTCAAAGAGTTACCAACAGCTCATTTGTGTGCAAAAGCCACACATGGCTACTCTTCCCAATGGGAAAGCAAACACATCTCACACCCTCACAAACAATTACAACATACCAATTTAATTTTAATAAAAAAATAAAAATGCATGGGGCATTTTGCATGCAAATGTGTAAATTGCTAACAATCTAACGTTTTATATAGACTCAATCTAATATTCCCAGACCAATTTATAACAGCTATTCACTGTGTAGTCAAATCCCATCAGCTAGAATACTGAAAATTAGGGTTGAGGATTTATTTTCTTTTTACACCCACTGACTGTTAGTATACACATACATTGCTGGTTGTCCAGCTTCTAACTGTTAGATAGGACCAGAAATCTCTGTGACCAAAGATACATTTTAGAAGTTAGGAGAACCAGGGTCCTTTCAGACACCTGTCAGTTGCCTGCGCCACACTGCTGCCACAATTAGAGTTAAGTGTACAACACATTTCTTAATTTGTCACATCATGGATGGATTTCCATGGCAGCTCAAGCTAGACATTCCTATTCCTCTTACCTGACCAGTTCATAGGTTTCTCCCAGTAGTGGGTTAAAGGGTTTTCCGGTTCTCTCCCACTGGGAAGCAACAGCCGACACAGCAAAAGCTGCCACACACTGCAAGAGAGAAAATGAGCTAATGTACTGTACAATATATGAAATGTCTCTACTCTGTTTTGTGTACTTTATACTATATGCTTACTTTATATAATATGCTTTTATATGATATGCTTTCCTTTTTTACATTCAAGTGGATTAAAAAGTTGACAGATAAAATGATCAAGCATATGTTCCTGGTAGTTTGTGTTCGTACCTTCATCCTCTCTATGGAGTCAGCGGATGCGTTGGCCTGGTGGATGAGGTACGTATGCTCCATGTATTCAGTCAGACGCTGCAGGAAGCTCAAAGGCTCATTAAAAATCACGGGCATGGTAATCTTAGACAGCTCCTAAAAGGGAAACAACAATGACAGAAAAATCTGAAAGCTCTACTATTGGATTTCTTTCTATCCCCATATCATGGTGTTTTTAATAATTCAATGTCCCATTTTATAATTTCATTATTAATTTCAAAATGTAATAATGGCGTATATCGTAATTTCATTGATTTCTTTTTTATTACAAAGGATATGTCAACTGGCACAATTACAGTAAGTGGGCTTCAGCAGATAATTGGCTTTTCCAGCCATGCAAGCAAACACTTGCTTCTTGCAGGTGTGCAAATAGGGGTTTGTATTGTACTTGAAGGCTTGCATAGCAATTTAGCAAATTTGTATGAAAAAGGTTCAGACAAAATCATTGTTAGCCTTATAGACGCATCCAAGATAATTGCAATACAAATCACTTAAACCATGGGTGATCAATCCTTCTCCTGGAGATCTACCTTCCTGTAGGTTTACATTACAACCCTAGTTTGCACACCTGACAGTAGCTCTCCAGGAGAAGGATTGAGCACCCCTGACTTAAACAATCATTATTCATCACGTTACAGGGTTTTGGGGATTATTCATAGGGTATAGTGCCTCTCTCTGATTGATGGCTCACCATGCCAATGCATTTCCTCAGGATACTCCAGATGCTGAAATCATTTCTGGAGAACATAGGTGCTGGTAAACCTGTTCTGAAATTAGTGATACACAGACACAGCAGTTAAGTCTAGGAATTTGACAAACTTTAATGTATTGAACTTGTGTAGCACTTTCAATTAAAGAATCTCAAAGTATTTAAAAAGAAAAAACACATTTCTTTAATGAAACAAGTCTGGACTAAAATAAAATAAAAACAAAAAAAACATTGGATCCTATGTCGTTCTGGTTATCCCATTAAACTGTCTTCACTTTTAAATTGGTCATACACACTTAAAGGTACAATATGTAATATCAATGAAAACAATAACAAAATACATACTTTGCATTGAAAGCAAACATCACTATACATATATTATATGTATTTCTTAGTTGTGTACTTACATTATCCTAAATGTTTCCACTAACTTTAAAATCCAGAGAAATTTGTAATATAATACGAAGACACGGGGCGTTTCATTTTGTCGCCCGTAAATGGCGTCATATAACCTGTGACTGCTCTAGTTGTTCTAAGTTCCAGGGAGCCGCCAAACATAACGTGAAGAAAGTTATAATTTTTTTTAACAATACATTACTTTGTCAGTGAACATTTCTTCTGCCGGAGACGCTAGATTGGAAGGTTGTCATTGACGACGATAACAAAACCCACGATCCCACGCAACCTCCCGATGTCATCCAACTACATCTTTTGCTATTGTTTTGATTGAGAGCCCCCTGGCGGCCAAAAATTACAAATTGCACGTTTAAACACACCATTGAAATGAGCCTGATAAAACAATGAGCAGAAAAAAAAATTGTTAAGAGTTGGAAAGATTAAAAGTCTGGGCACACACATGCGGTTGGTATTTGAAAGCAATTAGAATTTCCCTCAATGGTGTAGCAACTAGCATATGGTTTCTTATTCAACCAGAGGAATCGCTAGTCGTTAGTTGCTAACAGTCAGTTGTCCCAAAAACCCAGCATGAGTTGAGCTAGCAATCGGTGTTAAACTGGAGGCCAGATTTACACTGATGTGGGATGCCTTCGCTTTAAGGAAAACACAGTTGTAGTGCCAGATGCTACGCTTTCAACTCTGCAACCTGCCCCCTGGTAGAGGTTTGAGCCACAGCTCAGCCAACTGTGCCCTTTCTGTCTCCCCCTACATACTTTTTTCATACTGTTCTGTCATTAAAAATAACAAAATATATCCCTCAAAATCTCAAAAATATACCTTTGTAGTGTGAATTGTAAGAAGGTTGTAGATATTTGAGGGGGCCCAAGCATGTGTATTTTCATGCGGCCCAGGATTTCTGGTGACGGCTCTGCTCATGTACGTCACATAACTCAAGATTCATGGATGGGAAGGGATGACCAGTGAAATTATTATATTGCTTTATATTGCAATTTCTATTCATGAAACAATATTAATAGTTAACAGCCAGAGGCCAATGCTAAAGTAAATGTGTTCTTGTCAGGGCAATTTGTTTCATCCATGTCTACTGGTATAGCTTTAGACCAAGAAAGATTTCAGCCAAAACTGCCAGAAGAATTGTTCGGGATAGAAAGGAATGGCACAGGTAACCTTGGGAGACATACAGGCTAGAAAAACATGTGCTGTTGTTTCAAGGAGCACAATACGATAATACTGGAACAAACATTAGCTGCATTGTCAAGTTGCCAGAAAGTAACCTTTACTGCACCAGTGCCACCATGCCTTGACACACCTCACATCTTAGGAAAAATTGTCATTTGGAACGATAAGACCAATATAGAGCTTTATGGTCACAACCATAAGCACCATGTTTAGAGAGGGGTCAACAAGACCTATGGTGAAAAGAATACCATCCCCCCTGTGAAGCATGGTGGTGGCTCACTGATGTTTTGGGGGTGTGTGAGCTCTAAAAGCAAGGGGAACCTTACGAGAAATTATGGCAAGATTAACGCAGGACGTTATCGGTCAATGCTGGCAAACAATTTCCATTCATCTGCATGAAAGCTGCTCATGGGATGCTCTTGGACATTCCAGCACGACAATGACCTTAATCTCAAGGCCAAGTTATTACAGCAGAAAAAGATGAATGATCTGGAGTGGCCATCACAGTCTCCTGACCTTAATATCATTGAGCCACTCTAGGGAGACTTCAAACACGCAGATCATGCAAGACGACCAAAGACTTTGCATGACCTGGAGGCATTTTGCCAAGAAGAATGGGCAGCTCCAATCTTACACATACACAAGGGAAGTGTAAGATTGTTGATTAATGTGCACTGTCCCAAGAAATAAATAAACGTTATCAATATCAATAGCTATACCACCTGCAAGAATTTGGGGCCTAATAAACAACTATCACAAACGACTACATGCTGTCACTGATGCTAAAGGGTGCATTACACCGTATTGAGAACTGAGGGTATGCAGACTTTTGAACAGGGGTTGTTTCATTATTTTCTTTGTTGCCATGTTTTGTTTTATGATTGTGCCATTCTGTTATGACCTACAGCTGAATAAAAAAACATTGTTTTGCCTGCTCGTTCTTTAAATTGCATAAAGCATTATCTGGAGTTAACCAAATTAATTCAAAACACTCCGTCCAGTCTAGAATGGAGATTCCAGTGCCTAGGTCCTACTCCCATCTTGCCCTGAGAGCTTCTGTTGAGGGTACTTTGATGTAATATTCAGACTGAATGTTGGAGGAAAAAAAATAGAATATCTAAAAACACATCTGGCTTATGATGACGGTACCCGAGTCAGCTTACCTGTGCCTCACAATACCATTGGGTGGGGACTCCTCTTCATCACCATGGTGATCCTCTCGAGACATGCTGATTGTATGGCTGGCCTTGCTGCTAAACGGGACCGAGCTTTTCTCGTCTTCTTCGTCTTCGTCAAACGATTGGCTAGCCACTGTGTCAAAGCCGCTCAGGGAGTGCTCAGATTCCGAGTCTGAGAGGGAAAGAAAGAAGCAGGGACTGGATATACGAACGGCAGTGCTATGAATGACTGTGTCACTGTCAGCTACTGATATCTTTTCCTGAGCCTCACGAAAGCCATGATAGGAGAAACCTGATCCATGGATAGGGTTGCATTTAAAGAGCCCTGAACCAACCTCAAGTTTGAAGCCATCAGTTAATTATCTTTTAAATCATAATCATGGGACATCTCATAAAATACAAATAAAAACACTGTGACGGACAATAGTACCTTTTACACATTTCTCAGGTCCTCTTCAAATAATGCAGACATTTACCAATCGCGTACTATCAGCATAAAAATCAAATTCAAGAACAGCAAAAGGCATTAGGAAAATACTCATACTGTTTTACTGGTAACACCATTCTCACCTGAGACGGCATCGTAGAACTCATCCTCACTCAGTGCACTCCGGGGAGAGGAGCCCTTGACAACTGACTGTTCTAGTTCGTGGTGTTCTGTCGCAAGTGTTTGTAGTGCTTCTGACAAGATCTTAGTCTTCTCCACCTCCTGCTCCAATTTCAAACTGCGCACCTGAGCCCCAAACACAAGACGCATGCACACTATAAGGAAAAAACATACAGTTGAAATTCATAGCCTAAAGACAACATCTAGGATAAGAACTGAATGCAAGTAACAGCATGCAGTGAAGAGTGAACTGAATCATCCTGTCATTTCTGTGTTCAAATCAGCAATGATATCCCAGTGAAGCATATAGTGAACAAGTGCTGAGAGAAATAAGACATGTTTGGCTGCAATGGACAGGTGACCTTAACCTGCTGTCTCACATGGCCACCCACAGAACATGATCCCCATGTCACAGAGGAGATCATATGACTTCAATAGGAAAGGAGTTACTCCCACCAGCTACTGGGTTCTCTGGACATACAGCTCTGGAAAAATTAAGAGACCACTGCAAAATCATCAGTGTCTCTGGTTTTACTGTTGATAGGTATGTGTTAAAATAAACATTTTTGTTTTATTCCATAAACTACTGACAACATTTCTCCCAAACTCCAAAAAAAACATATTGTCCATAAGAGCATGTATTTGCACTGATCAAAATAACAAAAAATGATTCAGTGTTGTTAGCCAAGAAAAAAATAAATACTATTGTGTTAACTTAGGAGTTTTGAGACAACAATATTATAAAATATTGAAAAAAACAAAAAATAATAATTGTATTATTATAATAATAATAATTGTCTTTCATGAATCTTGGCATGCTCTCGACCGTCTTTCACATTGATGTTGGGTGACATTATGCCCCTCCTGGTGCAATAGTTCAAGCAGCCTGATTTGATGGCTTGTTACCATCAGTCTTCCTCTTGCTCACATTCCTGAGGTTTCCAATTCATTTCACAGAGGTCACGTTAGCGTTCAGAAGCAGACTCTCCAAAAATTTGCGTTTTAAAGATTTTACCTGCGTTCTAAGCAATAAAACTCCACAAAACATGAGGTGAAGCCTAGTTTGCAATAGTGTAAACACATTTCACATTCAACCTTTTAGAATGTGCTAACAATGTTGGTATACATCTAGTTAAATAGGCAACTCTAATCCCTTTACAGCAATGTAGGACAGTCGCTGTTCAGTGAAAAGCTTTAAGCTGGTTTGGCAAGGGAGACAAAAAGCTGGCTGCACAACCAGAACCCTTGTGTTTGGTATATGTACAATGACCAAAAATACGTGGACACACCCCACGAATGGTGGAGGAGGGATAATGATCTGGTTTGGACTACGGCCCCTTATTTTCAGTGAAGGATCATCTTAATGCCTAATACTACAGGGTACAAACACATTTTTGACAATTGGTTGCATCCAAGTTTGTTGCAACATTTTGGGGGAGGCCCTTTCTCAGTCCCCTCACATTTCCCTTTCTCAATCCCCTCAATAAAGACATAGTTTCAAGAGTTTGGTGTAGAGGACCTCAAGTGGCCTGCATAGAGCCCTAACCTCAACCCTATTGAACACCTTTGGGATGAACTGTAATGGTGATTGCGGGCCTTCTCGTCCATCAGTGCCTGACAACACAAATGCTCTTTTCCCTGAATGGGCACAATTTCCCACAGACACACTACAAAATATTGTGGAAAGCCTTCCCAGAAGAGTGGATGTTGATATAGCCATGGATTTGGAATTACATCCAACAAGTGATGGTCAGGTGTCTACATCCTTTTGTCTATTTAGTGTAAATGCAAAGGGCAAAAAGACATGCAACCTCTGTTGGTTCTCAGACACCAAAGGGAGAAGCTATAAGTCACCTTGGAATCTCCAGCTGTAAACACTGTGCTCTCCTACATGCTTGGCTAGGCTAGGGCCAGTAAAAACAATCTAAAGAGAGCATCAGGATCCACCAATACCAACATACCGAAAAGAAGAGTAATATCTCAATTAAATCACTAGCCTAGGGCAACATGCCAAAAAAGAAAAAATAAAGACGTGCACCTCTTGGGTTTCTCCATCAAGTTCCACATGCTAAAACAAAAGTGAACCCTTTGTTGTGGAGGGACCAGCCCTTCTCACAGCTCCACATAGGGAACATAGGGATGTCTACATCATAGCTCTGTAGAGAATCCCCATCTGAAAGCATGCACACTGAGTTCTTGTAGAGAGCTCTTACCAACTAAATAGTCATAACATCATTCAAGTGCAGGCCTCCTGAGAGATTAGCCCAGCTATCCAATACATGAAATTTCACTGTATTGAAACCAGTGATAGACCCGCTAGACATACTCTGGCCCTTGCAGACTGGATCAGATCCACTGGAGCAAAGAGTTTTTAACCCTGCATCACTACGTCAGTAGTCCTCTGTCCGATTCCTCCTCTACTAGCCTAAATCACAGCCTTGCAGTTTGTGTCATTACTAAAGACTTTCGGCAGAACGAGCAAGTTATCATTGATGTGACACACCCCATCCTGTCTGGAGAAGAGGCTGATACAGTGCTGGAGATTAGAGCAGGTTTCACTTGACAGCTCACACATCTCTTTCATCATCTGCAGCATCGTGGGAGGCAGTTCTGACAGGACAAACAACAACATGGGGGATTTTAGTGGTATTCTGACAACAATGTATTTAAGACATCAACTTTACAACTCAAACATTGTTGGCTGAGTAAAGATTAAACTCAAAACTCTAAAACTGCATTCCAGCCATACCCTACATAGATATTTCATAAGGGTTAACACAAACACTTTTGTTGTGCAATATATTAAAACAGGCAATTGTATTTCACATTTCCAGTATGAATGAAAGTATTGTAGGACATCTCTATAAATATAGTTATGAAATAAAACACGTTACTCTCTGCAAGTCCGTCTTCCTTCACTAAACTGAGGAATGCAGCCACCTCTTTTTCGAGTTTCTGGTGACAAGCTTCAGCTGACTGTGAGGGAGAGCAAGAGAAGACCCAGAGCAAGAGAGAGCATAAACAACCATTTTCTTAAAACTCCCTATTACAATATTATGATAATAGATCAAAATAAAGTGGTTGTAGACTGGTATGTCCAGAGAGCTAGTAAAATAACGAATGCCTAATTGAATGATTATGTAATCACCTGTAGTGATGCAGTCAGCTCTCCCACGCTCATGACTTCTTCCTCGTCCTCCTCACTACCTTGTTCCTGAGAGCAGTAGTGTGTGCTATAGGCTGAGTGTTCTTCAATGGCATCCAGCCACCTCTGGAAGACGAAAAGGCATACATGCTCATGTGAGAGGGCACAATGTGCTGCGCTGTCTTAGGCTAATTACTGGGATATCACATGACTCAGGACAGTGAGAATATAGTAAATATCATCATCATTTTGTGGATATGCAAATTATAGAAAAAAACTGAAACAATATTTATGGTATACGTTAGCATTTCAGTAAAACAAATCACTATTTACTTTTCTTGTTGCTTCAGGGTCATTCTTGGGTGACACTTTAAAATGATGCACGCTGTCATCAAAGCATTTGAGGGTGAAAAAGCAGTGTTCTTTGGCTTTGATCTGAAAATGAAAACAGCACAATATTCATATGCTACCTAATGATGATGTTAATATTGTTATGAAATTGCATGAAAAACCTACCGAACACTGGGCTTGTGTCAGCGCCTTACAGCCTTGTCTTCGGACATTGGCAGCTGCATCTGACCTTAGGATGCAGACAGACACCATTCATCTGTCTTAAATAAACACAAATCTCCAAACCATGCGTGAAATCATGTGAGACTTATCAACATGAATGTTGAGAGTTTTTTACGAACAGCCATGACCATGCGTATATGCACTGTTAAAACAGGTTGAAAAAGGAAAATGTTGTGAAAGATGACAATATATATTTAAAAAATATATAATATTGTGGACCGAACATTGTGAAGATTTATTTGTATTTATTTCACATTTTTACCCCATTGGAAGATGCATTCAAAGTATGCTAACATAGCAGCGTTTTACTTAACAGTGGATGTCAAAAGTCTATCGTGCCTGATGATGGTCTTTGACTGACGTATTGCATACGGACCAAAGCCCCTTTTCCACAGCACAACTCTCTTGCCACCATGCCCATGTCAATTTGCGATGCCCTTGGGCCTTACAACAATGTCCCGCCCAAGGAACCCTGACAGGTTGTGAACACACTCCCGCCACTACTCTAAACATATCTTTTTTTAATACACCCAATGTGAAGGTTGTTAATGTTAGGTGACACAGCAAATTACTTTTGTACACAATTGAAAAGTGATTGGTTAAAGCTTAACACAAAAAGGTGCCCACCACGTTTATAATAAACATTGTTGGTTAGAAGGTATTATTAAGGGTAAATTACAGTCTGATATAATGTGTGCTTATTTCACCCTTTACATAAACAATATCTAAAGCTTTTTAGTTTTATTTTCAATAAGGGTGTGTGAGATAAGGGTGAGTACACATATCTACTGTAATTTGCAGCCCAGTGATACAGTATGCCATGCATCAAAATGCTACTGGATGTAATGGCAATGTAGCCCAATGAGGACACAGTGATATATGTACAATATTAATCAATGGTGATCTCTTACCAATGTCTATGACTAATAGATTTGTTTGATAAATCACTATTTTTATACCAAAACAAGCATTCTTAAATCTGTTTACAAGTACAAATATAAAATCATTAAATCTATATTAATAAATGTACATTATATAGCACATATATCTCACACCATCTTTGTTGAGATTCATGGATGGATATAGCACCTACTGTTTAGAGAACCAGGACAGAACCCCATCTTGGAGTACGACCCAGTAGTAGCGCCATCCAAAAAAACGGGAACTCTGAAACAAATTGTCAGATTATCAGAAATGAAGTTGGTGATATTACTATCACTCATTTAAATTGAAAGAATTAACAAATGAAAATACATTTAACTTTTTACTGTACATCTTGAACTACCAACCACCAGTCTTCTCTGAACAAGAGTGTAATACTCAGAGTGAAAAATGTGGCACCCTGAATATTCTGACCAATAGCCCTGTTTCCAATATACTGTAATTACACAATACCAAAAGCCCCTAAAATAATCTGATTAAAGCATTTGATTAAAACTTTGATTAGTAAAATTACCGTACAATAGTAACAGATAAGCAAAATATATCATATCAAGTCTGATAAAAAAAACACACAGGAGTCCACAGGAGTGAAGAATATTATCCTATAAGCACATGGCTACCAGGATGTACACAGGAGTGAAGAATATTATCCTATAAGCACATGGCTACCAGGATGTACACAGGAGTCCACCCTGGGAAGACCAAGAAGTCAGGAAGTGACCACGACCCCATTCCTTGATAAGTGGCACAAAAAGCGGTAATGTGGCCTGCCAGAATATGTTGTGGAAAGAGAAGAGGGGACCAAACAACTGAAACAGGAGCCAGACAAGTTTCCTTTGAGCAGCCTACTGTAGGAGCCTGTGGGATCTGTTGATCTGTAGTGGTAGAAACCTTTGGTATTGTTTCTGTTTAGCATTCAAGCATTTGGATTTAAACATTTGCTCGGTTTTCTTTATTTGTCGAAGGCCACGAGTCGTGTAAAAATAAATATTGAAATTACTACTTGTCATTTTCTTTTCTAATTTTTTTATGTGTCAGTTTCCCCAACTGCTCACAACACACAAAGTTAAAGTAGAAGATTCAAACATATTCAACAAAATACACCAACTATTCAAAGTTGTTGATTGGAAGTCCTTATGTAGGAAGTCAGTCATATCTTTCTGGCAAATACTCCATTATAAGGTATAAACTACACAATGTACTCTTTACAATACAGCATCTCAAGCAAGCATTTCAAATGTTTTGTAGCAATGTGGAAATTTTGCTCTTAGTTTTACAATCAAATGAACCCAAATTAAGGTGTTCTTTTTTTAATAGCTTCACGTCATTAATATGTTGTACGAGTAGATTTATTGCCCATTAAAATATGAATTCAATCATTATAAAATGAGTAGCCAATAATGATTGAGAACCTGGCGAACACTAAAACGATCTATAATTGCATAAATGCTTTACATACTGTACTTCAAGCAGCAATGTATTATCAAAGCTTTTAATAAAGGTTAAATAATACTATCTCAGGCAAGTTCTTTGTGTCTGTACCAATTTTGTCATTTGAGACCTATAGATACAGATTTAATTGTTTCATGCATTTTTTTTAAGTTCAATTTCTTACTTTCATATTAATAAACCCTGTGGACATAAACGTTATGCTAATAAATAGTGAAATTAAGACATTTATCTTGCTGTCTATGCATAACAGACTGCATACAGAGGAAAGAACAGGGCCCTTATAGCTAATTTGGGGTGAAAATAGTAATAAGGTAAATCAAATACCTTCCAAAGAGCTCCTTCAAAATTCTGGACATGGTGAGTCATACCCTTTGACAGACAGATTAGAAACAATAACCATTACAAATGTTTTCTCCAGAAACATTTTTTGTATTGCACTGTCAAGGGCTTTAGTGTTTATCCTGTATGATCAGGAGAAACTCTACGTTCTTCAATAAAAACTTACTTTATTGCCTTCCAGGATTTGCCTCATCTCTGTGTTGTTTGCCAGGTCAAATACAGTCTGATCTGTTCACAAGTCAGGAAATAAAATATTATTATGCAGCGCACAGGCACAAAACTATTCCATGGCTTGGTAAAGATGAGCATAAAACTGGCATTAATGTTTTGTGTAAATCTTTTTCATTGTAAACTGTAAAGAAAAGCATTTAACCTTTAAGACAGGGCTGCTCAACGTTCCTGGCTACTATTCCGTAGGTTTTTCAACCAACTGCAGTTTGAGGTTTAAATGCTGTCAATTTACATCATGATGGAGGAGGAGGATGCTCACTGGGGTCAACCAATCACAAACTCTCTCCTAACCCTAGTTTTCATTCCTGGACAGGGATTGTAGGAAATCTACATTAAGCTGTACGGACAGGATGTTTTCCAGCAGAACATTGTCTCTCATGCTTATTTCCAAAAAACATAGCGAAAATGGAACAGTGTAATAATACCTGCTCTACTAAGCCCAGAAATACTATAATAGTTTTCAGGAACAGTAGTGACCAGCCTTACTTTAAGGTTGAACTGTTAAGAAAAAGAAACAAATCACAAAACATATATGTGTGTATCACGATTATTGGCACCCGGAGATTCTTATTACATTGTTGAATTTTCCAATCTAATAGAAGACAACAACAGATCACTACAGCTAAAGCAGAAATGAGTTTCTGTTTGGATATGTCTCTATTACAATAGCTTTGCGAACCTAAATTCTGGAATGTTTGCCCATTCTTCCTAGCCGAATTGTTCGAGTTCAGTCAAATTTCGTGGTGAGTGGCGATTGACTGCTGTCTTCTCACAGATTTTGAATTGGATTTAGGTCAGGGATCTTACTTGGCCACACAAGGACAGTCACCTTCCTATCCTTGAGCCACTGCATAGTGTTTTTGGTGGTGCGTTTAGAATCGTTGTCATGCTGGAAGTTGAACCAACTGCCCATCTTCAGCTGTCTAGCAGAGGGATGCACGTTTTCCTAAAAAATGGTGGGTGTGCTTGGCAGCATCTATTTTTCCTTCAATCCTGACTAATTGCCCAGTCCCAGCTGAAGAGCAACACCCCCACAACATAATGTGGCCACCACCATGCTTCACAGTAGGTATGGTGTGCTTTGTTTGGTTTTTGCCAGACATAATGCTTGCGGTTCAGTCCAAAAAGTTAAATCTTGGTCTCGTCTGATCATAAAACCTTTTGCCACATGGCAAAGCGCAAAAAGGACTCCGTGTGGTCCTTTTTCAGCAGAGGCTTCTTTCTTGCTACCCTGCCATTCATGCTACCTTTTTATGAAGCTTTTGAGCTTATTGTCACATGCACAGACTGACCAATCTCAGCCATAAGGGCTTTTAAGTCCTTCAAAGTTGCCATTGGTGTCTTGGTAGCGTCTCTGATCAATGTCCTCATGGGTCGGTCATCCGGTCTGGAAGGATGGCCCAATCTAGGCAAGGTGTTGGTAGTGCCATAAGCTTTCCACTTCCTAATAATGCTCTGAACAATACTTAGAGGGATAGTTAAAGCCTTTAAAAAAAATTTGTATCCTTCTACTAACTTTGTCTCAGAGCCCTTTTGAAAGTATTTTTCCATCCATGGTGTATTCTTTGTGTTGTCATGCACTACTAGTAATGGACTTATCATGGAACAGGCAGTTCTCATATGAAGTAATCAAAACCACTACAATAGATGTCAGGTGGGGGTAATTAGCATGTTGTGTGATATAGGAAGTGACTGGATGTACCTGAGCAAGTTTATAAAGGTTATTCTTATAACACAGCAAGAAGAGGAATGGCCACACCCTTGATTCTGGCCTACTTCTAGGTTTCTTCCTAGGCTCCACCTACTAGGGAGTTTTTCCTAGTCGCTGTGCATCACTTGTTGTTGCTTGCTCTCTGGGAGGTTTTAAGAGGTTGATTGAGGGTGGATGATCACTTACCCAAACCAGGTATTTCACTTATTAAACTGTAATAATTGTTATGAATTTTTCTACATCGTTATTTTAACTTTGATATTGAGGTTTATAATGTGTAAACACAGCTGGCAAAAGAAATATTTAATTTATTTTAATTTCCAGGGTGTAATGTGAGAAAATAATATAGATTTTTTTTCATACTTCTTTGCTGCCTTGTTGGTAGCTAGCTCTCTAACTCCTTGGACAGATGCTGGATGGCGATGGGTGCCTACATGGTTCATTCAACCACGTCACCAAGCCGCCAATTTTTTTCAAAATGCTCATCAAATACGGAAGCCTTTAGTCAGATCATGTACGGAACAATTACGCTCACTATTCTTCCAAGGTAGATGATTTGGCTTATTTAACCCAAATCCCGGGTAGCGCTATGCAAATTTGTGCTGCCTATCTGGAGGTCCGGGGAAAGACATTGTACCTATAGTCAGGATCAAACCAACGACTATCATGACATAATGCAGCGACCTAGTCCACTATGCTATGCAGACCCCCAAAATGTAAGGAGGTTGAAAGAATATGATGATTTTCTATAGACAATGTATTAGAAGATTTTGATGTTATATTGCCAACTGCCAAGAGGAGAATACAGAATGTATAATTGCAGGGTGTCTATACATCATGATGTTTGAGAAAAAATATGTATTTGTTGAGATAAAATTGTTCAAAGATACACTATTTCATCATGTGAGTCGAGAAACCTAAGTAAATAGCGGCCCACTAATTCTGAGTCTCTTACCTTTGTTGTTCTTTATGTTGAGTCTGGCACCATTTTGCAAAAGTTTCAGGGCACACAGCTTCTGACCGCGGTAGGAAGCACAGTGCAATGCGGTGTTACCCAAAAGGTCAACACAGTTAATGTCTGGAGGCTTTTTCCTGTTAAGCTGAAATAAGAGTGAAGACAGTTGTGTAAATGTTTCTAACCATCGACTGATGTATAACAACGTGAGAAATACTGTACTTCATTAATGTGTCAATGGAACTAATCAAAATCATTAATTGATTAAATAAAAAATCTATGTCCTCCAAATCAAGGTTTCACAATCAATGGCACCCTTAAAGATTATTGTAAATAACATCTACCAAAATTAAACCAGGAATTAAATTCCACTTTATTATTATTATTTATTATCTAAGTCTTAAGGAACTATACTAAGCCATCTCAAATGACTTCCTGTTCCACTAGGTTATAAAAAAGTGAGGTAACACGCATGCAATATCCCTTTGTAATCCAACACCATAAAGAAATCCAGAAAAGATTGGATATATCACTGAGCACCTTCAGGACAATTATTAAAACATTCTAAAGAGATGGAACAGTTGAAAACCTCATGGATAGAAGACACAAATGCATTTTGCCCCCCCCCCCCCGATAGGGAGGAGGATGGTGAGAAAAGAAACAAAACCCCCAAGAATCACTGTGAAAGAATTCCAGGCCTTGGCGGCGTCTTGGTGTCACCAGGTTTCAAAAAGCACCTCCACCACCATGGCCTCTTTGAAAGGGTTGCCAGAAGAAAGCCCTTTCTGACCCCAAGACCTGGAGTTTGCCAAACATCATTTAAATTATGACTAAGTTAAAGAAGGTGCTCTGGTCAAATTAGACCAACATTGAATGTTTTGGTCAGATACAGCATCGGCATGTTTGGAGTTGAAACAGAGATACAAACGAGAGGCTCCTCATACCCACAGTGAAATACGGGTGGTTTGGTCAGTGATGTTTTGGGGCTGTTTTAATTCCAGAGGTCCAGGGGCACTGGTCAAGATTGTCGGCTTAATGAATTCCACCAAAAATGGTTCTGTGACAACAAAATCAACATTCTGCCATGGCCATCTTTGTCGCTAGACCTAAATCCAATCGAAAACCTGCGGGCTGAGTTGAAGAGGGTAGTTGGTAAGTGCAAACTCAAGAATTTGAAAGATCTCTAAAAGGATCTGCATGGAGGAATGGTCCAAAATCCCTCCAAATGTGTTCATTTACCTTGTCAAACATTATGCTAATGTCCTTGCCAGAGGTTTTTGCACAAGTACAAAATAAGGAGTGTCAATAATTATGCAACCTTGATTTTGGTGAATTTTTTTGTCATGAATAATTGTATGAGTTTGGTTGGTTAAATTGTAACATTAATAAAGTATAGTATTTCTGACATGTTGGTATTTTGAGTTTCTTTATTATTATATTGTTTAAGTTTTACAGTATTGTTTCTGCATTGCCAGTCAGGGGTTCCAGTAATTACTGTACCCTATATAATATATATATATATATACTGTGTGTGTATATATATCTCACAAAAAAAGTATGCCCCTCACATTTTTGTAAATATTGGATTAAAACTTCTCATGTAACCACACTGAAGGAATGACACTTTGCTACAATGTAAAGTACAGTGTACAGCTTGTATAACAGTGTAAATTTGCTGTCCCCTCAAAATAACTCAACACACAGCCATTAAAGTCTAAACCACTGGCAACAAAAGTGAGTACACCCCTAAGTGAAAATGTCCAAATTGAGCCCAATTAGCCATTTTCCCTCCCCAGTGTCATGTGACACATTAGTGTTACAAGGTCTCAGGTGTGAAAAATTTGGTGTCCTCGCTCTCACAAACTCCCTCATACTGGTCACTTTCCAGCATGAAGTTCAACATGGCACTTCGTGGCAAAGAACTCTGAGGATCTGAAAAAAATAATTTTTGCTCCATATAAAGATGGCCTAGGCTATAAGAAGATTGCCAAGACCCTGAAACTGAGCTGCAGCATGGTGGCCCTTGAACATACAGCGGTTTAACAGGACAGGTTCCACTCAGAACAGGCCTCGCCATGGTCGACCAAAGAAGTTGAGTGCACATGCTCAGCGTCATATCGAGAGGTTGTCTTTGGGAAATAGACGTATGAGTGCTTCCAGCATTGCTGCAGAGGTTGAAGGGGTGGGGGGTCAGCCCATCAGTGCTCAGACCATACATCACTCACTGCATCAAATTGGTCTGTATGGCTGTCATCCCAGAAGGGAGCCTCTTCTAAAGATTATGCAAAAGAAAGCCTGCAAACAGGCAAACTGAAGACAAGCTGACTAAGGACATGGATTACTGGAACCATGTCCTGTGGTCTGATGAGGCCTAGATAAACTTATTTGGTTCAGATGGTGTCAAGTGTGTGTGGCAGCAACCAGTTGAGGAGTACAAAGACAAGTGTGTCTTGCCTAGAGTCAAGCATGGTTGTAGGAGTGCCATGTTCTGGGCCTGCATGAGTGCTGCCGGCACTGGGGAGCTACAGTTCATTGAGGGAACCATGAATGCCAACATGTACTGTGACATACTGAAACAGAGCATGATCCCTCCCTTTGGAGACTAAGCCGCAGGGCAGTATTCCAACATGATAACAACCCCAAACACACCTCCAAGACAACCACTGCCTTGGTACAGAAGCTGAGGGTAAAAATTATGAATTGGCCAAGCATGTCTCCAGACCTAAACCCTATTGAGCATATGTGGGGCATCCTCAAACGGAAGGTGGAGGAGCGCAAGGTCTCTAACATCCACCAGCTCCATCATGTCATCATGGAGGAGTGAGAGAGGACTCCAGTGGCAACCTGTGAAGCTCTGGTGAACTCCATGCCCAAGAGGGTTAAGGCAGTGCTAGAAAATAAATGGTGGCCACACAAAATTTTGACACTTGGGCCAAAAATTGACATTTTCACTTAGGGTTGTTCTCACTTTTGTTGCCAGCAGTTAATGACGTTAATGGCTGTGTGCTGAGTTATTTTAAAGGGGAAAGCAAATTTACACTGTTATACAAGCTATACACTCACTACTTTACATTGTAGAAAAGTGTGATTTCTTCAGTGTTGTCACATGAAATGTTTTTATCAAATATTTACACAAATGTGAGGGGTATAGCCACTTTTGTGAGTAACTGTTTATATATATATTTCTTTTTTTACTAAACATAGGAACAATAGACAATTTTTTCAATCATATGCATTCGTTGCTAGTTAGATATTGTGAAATGTACATTTTGCAATTATAATATTGTCTACATTTTGTATTATTTAAGTTTATGTTTTCAACCGTTGGATCCAATATGCTAATTCCTAATGTTTAGTAATACTTGAAAACTTTTTTGTTAAAGTTTTCAACAAAGTTACATTGTGTAGTTAGGGCACTTCTGTTGTATGCAGTACTTAGACAGAAGCAGCATTCAAATAAAATACACGAGTAGTCCCACTGAGTCCTTCAGCAACTGTATTTTCTGATTCCAATTTTTGTTTTGAACCCAAGTTCTCACCAGCTGTGACAGGGTAGAAAGATCTCCTTCTCTTGCTGCTTCCAAAAGTTCTTCTTCTAATTTTCTCTCCTCTGTCCTCTCTGCGGCTGAATGGATTATGGGTTGAATAACAATTCATGTTAAAATTGACTGAATATTTAACATAATAGTGTTAGTGAAAACTGACTCTGGGGAATTTTTGGGGTTGACAAAAACAAGTTGAATTCTGAAGATGGTGGACATACTACTAGTTTAATTAATGTAATAGGCAATCAACTTACCTTCCAGCATGCTTTTTATCTCCACATTTTGAGTTACATCTTTTGGAATCTGGGCTGTTCCATTGATGATTGTGGCACATGCATCATAGCGTAGCAGCAACATGACAACTTCCTGATCAATACATTATTGAATGATTGATTGAAAAATTGAGTGAATGTAATTAATTTTAGCGGTACATGAATACAAACTCGGACAAAGTGAGTTTGGTACCTTTCTTCCAGTAAAGGCAGCTTTGTGCAGTGGAGTGTCTCCCACATTATTAGGCAAATTAACATCTGCTCCTGCCTGAAGAAAATGTTTAACACATGACAATGTGTTGTCTACAAACAATGTTAATAAAGTGAAAACAATTATTTTTATCATCATCTATCACTATTTAAAAAACAGACACATTTTAATGTACCTTAAGTAATTCCTCCACAACAGCTTTGTGTCCGAAGTAACAGGCCAGGTGAAGAGGTGTCCAGCCCAAGTTAGACTTGCTCTTACCTAGAATGTGTAGATACAGTTGTGCTCAAAAGTTTGCAAACCCCTGGAAAATTGGGTACCATTTTTAAAAAACATAAGTGAGCAGTCAAAAAAATGTTTTTTATTTCTCATGGGAGTCAAATTCAACTGTAGGTCATAATAGAAAGGCACAATCATAAAACAAAACAAAGAAAATAATGAAATGACCTGTTTAAAAGTCTGCATACCCTCAGTTCTCAATACGGTGTATTACTCCCTTTAGCAGCAATGACAGCATGCAGTCGTTTGTGATAGTTGTCTATGAGGCCCCGAATTCTTGCAGGTGAGAGCTTGGCAAAACGCCTCTAGATCATGCAAAGTCTTTGGTCAACTTGCATGAAGCGCACGTTTGAGATCTCCCCAAAGTGGCTCAATGATATTAAGGTCAGGAGACTGATGGCCACTCCAGAACCTACACCTTTTACTGCTGTAACCACTGAAGAGTCAACTTGGCCTTACGCTTAGGGTCATTGTCATGCGGGAATGTCCAAAAGCATCCCATGCGCAGCTTTCGTGCAGAAGAATGAACATTGTCTGTTCAAGTATCGTCGTATTGCGCTCCTTGAAACAATGTCTAAATTGGGCCTAAAGTGTCAATATTGTGTGGCCACCATTATTTTCCAGCACTCTCTTAACAGTCTTGGGCAAGGGGTTCACCAGAGCTTCACAGGTTGCCACTGGAGTTCTCTTCCACTCCTCCATGACAATATCACAGAGCTGGTGGATGTTAGAGACCTTGCGCTCCTCCACCTTCCATTTGAGGATGCACCACAGATGCTCAATAGGGTTTAGGTCTGAAGACATGCTTACCCAGTCCATCACCTTTACCTTCAGCTTCTTTAGCAAGGCAGTGGTCGTCTTGGGGTTGTTATCATGTTGGAAAACTGCCCTGCGGCTTAGTCTCGAAAGGAGGGGATCATGCTCTGCTTCAGTATGTCACAGTACATGTTGGCATTCATGGTTCCCTCAATGAACTGTAGCTCTCCAGTGCCGGCAGCACTCGTGTAGGCCCAGACCATTACACTCCTACCTCCATGCTTGACTATAGGCAAGACACACTTGTCTTTGTACTCCTCAACTGGTTGCCGCCACACACGCTTGACACCATATGAACCAAATACGTTTATCTTGGTCTCATCAGAACATAGTACATGGTTCCAGTAATCCATGTCTTTAGTCAGCTTGTCTTCAGCAAACCTTTTCCGGGCTTTCTTGTGCATCACCTTTAGAAGAGGCATCCTTCTGGGACAACAGCCATGCAGACCAATTTGATGCAGTGTGTGGCGTATGGTCTGAGTACTGACGGGCTGACCCCCCACCCCTTCAACCTCTGCAGCAATGCTGGAAGAACTCATGTGTCTATTTCCCAAAGACATCCTGTGGATATGAGGCTGAGCACGTGCACTTAACTTCTTTCGTCAACAATGGCGAGGCCTGCTCTGAGTGGAACCTCTCCTTTTAAACCGCTGTATAGTCTTGGCCACCATGTTGCAGCTCAGTTTCAGGGTCTTGGCTAAGTTGACTAAGAACAATTTCTTATTTACAGCAATGACCTGGGAGCAATAAGGGTAAAGTGTCTTGCCCAAGGACACAACAACATTTGGCTCAGTCGAGAATTGAACTGGAAACCTTCTGACTACAAGTCTGACTCCCTAACCACTGAGCCATCTGTGCCCCATTGAAGTTCCAGTGACCAGTATGAGGGAGTGTGAGAGCAATAACACCAAATTTAACACACCTGCTCCCCATTCACACCTAAGACCTTGTAACACTAACAAGTCACATGACATTGGGGAGGGGAAATGGCTAATTGGGCCCAATTTTGACATTTTCACTTAGGGGTGTACTAATTTTTTTGCCAGCGGTTTAGACCATAATAGCTGTTATGTAGAGTTATTTTGAAGGGACAGCAAACTCACACTGTTATACAAGCTGTAAACTCACTACTTTTCATTGTAGCACAGTGTCATTTCTTCAATTTTGTCACATGAAACGTTATAATCTAATATTTACAAAAATGTGAGGGGTGTACTCACTTTTGTGAAATACTGTATACTTGACATATTACTTTGTCTTTTGTAAAGATTAATTCAATATGTTCATGTTAGTGCTTTTTCCATGTATCATTTGGCTACTACAGACGTAGCCAAATTATTGGCACCCTTCCTCTTTTAACTACAGGTAAGTCAAAATTGACAAAAGTATTTGTTATCCAGCATATTTTATTATACAATCAAAAGAACAGAAACTTTGCTTTTGATTTATGACATAACCACAAATAT
Organism: Umbra pygmaea; assembly: GCA_016801145.1. Lineage (NCBI taxonomy): Eukaryota > Metazoa > Chordata > Actinopteri > Esociformes > Umbridae > Umbra > Umbra pygmaea. Next base: position 26,607 of record JACXGM010002291.1, read on the forward strand.
ATCTTTAAATAGTAAAACAAATGAAAACAGCATGGACAAAAATATTGGGACCCTGAAACTAAAATTGCATTGCAAAGCCTTTGGAAACAAGTGCTTTCTATCTTTGAATTCAATTTCTATACTTCTCAACAGGTAATTTAACCAACCCTTCTTGAGCAAACCGCTTTGGTACTCTCAGGTTTGATGAGTGCCTTTTCCAAACTCTGAGTTTGGGCTACTTCCACAGATGTTAGATGGGATTTAGATCAGGAATCATACAACCCCAATTCTGAAAAAGTTGGGAAAGTATGGAAAATGACAGTAAAAACAAAGAGGTGTGATATGTAATGAACTTTAACAAAAAAAGTATAAAGACAAGGGATTTTATGTTTTACCTAATCAAATGCATAGTTTATTTTAAAGCAAAATGATGCATGCAACATGTTGCAAAATAGTTGGGTCAGGAGTAATTTAGGATGATGTGACAAGAGTAAATAAGTAATGTAAAACAGGTGAGGCAATCATGTAATTATAGTATATAAGGAGCCGTGGAAAGGCATAGTATTTCAAGAGCAATGATGGGTCGAGGCTCGACAATCTGCCAACAGACGTGTTAGCGAATAATCCAATACTTTGAGAACAACATTCCCCAAAGACAAATTGGTAGGATTTTGGGCATTTCAACTTCTATAGTGCACAATATAATTAAGAGTTAAGGAATCCAGTGAAATCTTGTGGGTAAATGGCTAGGCCAAAAATCACTTCTGAATGCGCATGATCTCTGATCCCTCAGATGTCACTGTCTTACAAACTGTCATGATTCTGTACTGGGCTCGGGAATACTTTGGTAAACCTTGGCCATTCAACACTAGTGATGGGCAAATAAACCTTCATTGTTGTTCTTCTAGCAGCAGGATATAATGCTGGCTGCAATAACAGAGATTTTCTTTTCCAAAATAAAAGTCACATTGAAATTTAACACGTTGCAAGGCATTCCAACAATGGACTTTATTTTGAAAAAGAAAATCCTGAGTGCTGACAGCATTTTTTGCTGCTAGATTAACAGCAATGAAGGTTTGTTTGCCCATCACTAGTCAATACCATTCGCAGCTGCATCCACAGATTAAGGCTGTACTATGCAAAGCAAAAGCCATACATCAACAATGTCCAGAAGCACTGTTGATTTTCTTGGCTCGGTCTCATCCGAGATGGACAGTAGCATAGTGGAATATTGTTTTATGGTCTGATGAGTCAACATTTCAAATAGTTTTTGGAGAAAACAGCCGTTGTGTTCTCCGGCCCAAAGAAGAAATGGACCATCCAAGCTGTTATCAGCGTCAGGTATAAAAGCCAGCAATTCATATAGTAATCACATGGCTTTATTTAGATTAAGAGATGCATTCTATAATAATACAATTATATATGTTTAATGGCATTCTATGTCCAAAACATAATAAAAATAAATCATTATCCAGGACGGATTTGAACTCGCAAACTCTTACATCAACGGTAAAAGACAAACCCACAATGCCACCTATGCCTTACTGCCCTTGATAAATGTCATAAATTCAAACTCCTCAATAGTGTAGTGTCAATAAAGTGCTTCTCATTTTCAAGTAACTCACCAGGAACTTCTTACCTTTACAGTTGATGTTGATGTTGGCAGCTAATTTAATCACCAGGAACTTCTTACCTTTACAGTTGATGTTGATGTTGGCATCTAATTTAATCTTGCACATGAGAAGCTTCTGGATGCCAGGAAGGTCACCGTTCCTAGCATGCTGCAGAAACTGCTCCTCTGGATCCAGACCCTCCATCGATAACTTAACAACAGAATCAATGCACAGATTTAGACTACTACTAATACCAACCTAAAAAGGCACATACAGTACATTAATATATTGAATACCACATCCACTCTAGGAGTAATTGTACTAACTATTTTTCTCTTTAACCACTTCTGCTACTTGCATATGTAGACAAAACCTTAGCTTGTTGGTCTGCCACTTAAAACCTCAACAGCTTTGACACAATGATGCTATTTTTTTAAAGGAGAGGCCAGTTTGATCCACAACCACTTCATCAAGGTTACACACACACACACACACACACGCAAGTTGTAGATTTATTATTGAACAGCTACAGTGCTCTCGGTCAATCTAAAATGTATATACACCTCAAACCTGAATAGTTATGTAAAAGTGAGGTCTTGGCTTTCTTTGGAGAATATCTGTGTGCACAATTGATGGGCAAATATTACTTTGCAGAATAATGTCAGTTTATTGATCTGTTGATGATCAACTTTCGTGCAGCTTTCCAGACACTGTTCAAAAATTAGTACTGTTTTCCTTCACTGTAAATCGATTGTTTAAGAAAGGACCACAAGTTCTCAATAGGGTTTAGATCAGGTGAAGAAGGGGGCCATGTCATTATTCTTTCATCTTTAAGGCCTTTACTGGCTAGCCACAAAGTGGAATACTTCGATGTATGCAATGGAGCATTGTCCTGCATAAAAATGGTCTTCTTGAAGATGCTGACTTTTTCCTGTACCACTGCTTGAAAACTGTCTTCTAAAAACTGGCAGTAGGTTGGGAAGTTGAGTTTGAGTCAATCTCATACCAGTAACCCACCTCCACCTTGCTGGCATCTGAGTCAAAGTGGAGCTCTGTGCCCATTACTGATCCAGCCACGGGTCCATCCATCTGGTCTTTCAACAGTCACTCATCTCATCAGAGAATCTGTCTTCAGATATTTCTTGACTCAGTCTTGGCCAAGACAACTTATTGTCTTGTTCAGTGGTGCTCAGGTTATAGCCTTCCTTACCTTGGCCATGTCTCTGAGCACTGATAACCTTGTACTTCTGGGCACTCCAGGTAGGTTGCAGTTCTGGAACATGACAGCACTGGAGGATAATGGGTTCCTGATACAAAGCACAACATACACTTTCCCCTATATATCTGTCTGATTTGGTGCTGCCATACCTTCACATTCGTTATGTTCACAAGATGATGGCTTTCCTACTGTTCCTAGAATTTGTAAACAGCTGGAGGAAGGGCTTTCTCATACAGAGCTCCAATTTTGTGGAATGGTCTGCCAACCCATGTGAGAGATGCAGACTCAGGGCCCTATTTTAATGATTTAAGTGCACGGCGTGAAGCGCATAGCACAAGTGCGCTTTGGGCATGCCCAAATCAACTTTTGCTAGTTTGACGGCGGAAAAAAGGGTCCATATGCACCAGGCGCATAGCCTATAACGGTTGTACTATGTGTTTTCTTTAATTCATAGATGTGTTTTGGGCATAACATGCAATAAACCAATCAGAGATTCATCTCCCATTCCCTTTAAGAGCCAACAGCATTTGTACCGGTACCTTTCGCACATTGCTATTATGATGGCGGATTTGCACCGTAATATTTTTTATTTGTAATCTTTTACATGTTTGTGAGCTGCTGCGCTTCCCTGTGTGCATGCAACAAACATAGTGTGCACACGCTGTTCATAGGCCTAGGTGCATTTGATTAATTTGCTGTTAAAATAACAATGACATGCTGCGCAAATGACTTTAGACCAGGTTTTTGTTGGTCAATGGCGCAATCACTTTCCGATGCCTCAAGATGGGAATACACCCAGAATTATCCTGAACACAACTCCCTGTAAGACCAGCATGCCCATGGGCGCAAATATGGGTGCAGGTGCATTTGCTATTTAAACGCGGTGCTAGACGGGAAATTGACAACTACGTCAGTCTTAAACTAGTAAAGACTTGCGTTCGGGCTTTGCGCTGCATTGCGCCAGGTGCAAGATAGGGCCCTCAGTCTCAACATTGAAGTCTATGCTGAACACTCTCCTCTTCATTAAGTTCTATCATATGACTGGTATGGTCCAGGGGGCTAAAAGAGTATCGCAACACTGTTGATGAACCACCCATGCTGGCTTTCCTGGTACACTCCCCTCTCTCCAAAGGATACCCTCGATCCAATGCCACCCAGGGGCCGAGTCACTGGCCTGCTCATGTTGCCCCATGATACCCCACACTTGTGGTATTGGAGTACACTGTATTCTCTAACCTCTCAGGGTGGTTGCAGTCTGTTGGTGTTGCTTTGGTGGTGTGGTCTTGTGGGTGAGTCTGAATCATGCCTGTTTACTCCTACCCGAGGTTTTCTTTGTGCAGGACCACATCTTCAGTCCCCCCATCTCAGCCCCAGATGTTATGCTGCAGTAGTTCATGTGCCGGGGGACTAGGGTTATTCTGTCCTTTCTCTGTCCCCACTTACGTTTCATTGATATGTGACGGGGGACGAAAGGCAGTTTATATAATTATTTTTGGGGTCAGAGATGTACCAAGGTACAAAGTATACCCACTCTAATGTTTCCAATGTCATGTGATCCTAGGAGAACCCAAACCCTTGGAACATGCTTCAGGACCATGTGGCCTGATGGCTCCTACCTGTCCCGATCCTGCGCCCACATCAGTGCTGTTGGTGATCACATTTCCACCTGGTGACTCCAGCTGTACATCTCCAGAGAGCGTCGCGTTCTCCCTGCCCAAGACCACCAAACTGTGTTGATGCTACACAAAGACTGTGGTCTGATAAACAATGTAACCTTAATACAATGGACTGTGTACCTTCAGATCCCCCACCCAGTACAGCCAGAAAAGACCTTGAGTCTGGCCTATTTCTAGGTTTCACCTACTAGGGAGTTTCTCCTAGCCACTGTGCATCACTTGTGTTGCTTGCTCTTGGGGATTTTAGGCCGGGTATCTGTCAAAGCACTTTGTGACAACTGTAGTTGTAAAAAGGGCTTTAAAAAATAAATTTGATTGATTGATTGCTTAATGTTAGAGTCTTCTCAAATCTTTGGCAGTTAATTAGCCTTTTTTTTTCTCTCAACACATTTCTTGCAAACCTGTTGACTATTTGCAACAAAACGTTTCATGGTTCTGTGATCACGCAACAATATCTTAGCAATTTCATGAGTGCTGCATCCCTCTGAAAGAATTTTTAAAATATTTGAGTCAGTAAAATTTATTTTTTTGGCTCATTTTGCCTTAGAAACAGAAGCTGGCAAATAATTATGCACACCTTTATATAGGGTGTTGATTAACTTAGGCCACACCCTCCCTCATTACACAAATACACATCTCCTGATATCCAATAAGCCTTTCAGTTAATACAGCTTGGAGTTAGAACATAAGCATAATAATGATGATATGGTAAGAATACTCCCTATATAGAATAATCCCTAATAATTGTGCACACAGTGTGAACGAACACACGCGCACGCACGCACACACACACATGCACGCACGCACACCTAAATTATAAATTTTTTATGAAGCTAGCAGGCACATTTATTAAATACAGTCGTTGCCAAATGTTGAGAATGTCACAAGTATTGGTCTCCACAAAGTTTGCTGCTTCAGTGTTCTTAGATATTTGTCAGTAGTTACTATGTTATACTGAAGTACAATTACCAAAATTCCATAATTGTCAAAGGCAAATTGATTGACAATTACATTCAGTTTATGCAAAGAGTCAATATTTGCAGTGTTGACTCTTTTGTTTCAAGACTAGTGCTGGGACAACGCGTCGACATAATCAACGTCATCGATTACATAAATACGTTGATTAGCCAAAGGTACCGTCGACTTGCCATATAATTATACTGGAATGATGTCTGAACATGAAAATCACCCATGGTCCTGCGGCTAAAAAAATCTTGCCAGAGGGCTTCAAAATATGGGAGTAATTCCAAGTCCAACAATCTAGTGGTATGTAATACATGTAAATCACAAATGGCTTTTTATAGCACTACAATAGAAAAAGGCCCGATACTCCAAGACGATACTTCCTCCACATTTAAGAGCGTTATAATGCGCAACGCTTTAAACATTTAGTCATAGTTAGACATACTTGATTTCTTAAATTGCCAGAGAGGGAATAGTAGCCTACTGTACAACACAGTATATAGATAGGAAACAGTTGTATTACTCAACCATGTAACGATTGGAACAACACTACCAATGAACTGGTAAATCTGATTTACGTAACCATTTAAATGGAAATGAAGCTGTATTCCAGCACTATGGATAGACTTTCGTGCTGATGATAACAAGTTGACTTTCTCTTTTAGAGACCAGCTTATAAAGCTGTACAACTGTATTTATTACTATTAAAAAACAAACAAGAAAAGCAATTTATATGGGATAATGCTTCACTGCAATATGAGGTGCTTTGTTGCACACAAAATCACCGCCTAAAATGCATAATCATTACCAAAGATGGAGCCACGCGTGATCGCTTTTCTCATTGCTATTTTCATGTAGCCTAATATTTGTAAAATTATAGGTTCATAATATATTGGAATTATCAAGGAACCGTGCACTTAAGTATCCGACCGAATTAACTTTGACCACTGAATGTCTGCAGCACTGAACACCGCCCACCCATCTGTTTTGTCCCAGGCAACAGACCGAGAAGGCTGCAAGTTATTTTGGTAGACACTGCATAATGTGGCGTCGCATGAATTAATGATAAACCTTCGGAAAGGAAAGACAAATGTTGGCAGTTTGCAACACTTCTGGGTGAACAAAAGAGGTTCTGACATACTAATGTTAGGAAATATACCTTAAAGGAAATACAGAGTAGCCTATTTTTATTTTGTTCAATAATCTACAATGATTGTTTTATTATAATCGTACTATCAAATACCTTAACAGAATATTATATGATTACGTTATTATCCCTGTTTGGAGAAAAAGTCACTAAAAACAGACATTCTCATCTTACAAAAAACATCTGCAATGCTTAGTGCACAATGCTCTTGCATTCGCTTTCACAAACATGTTTCTCTCATTATAGCTATAGGGAAGAATGTAAACTATTGACATTTGTAATAAATATTACACATTCTTGACCTGCAATATGAATGATGTTCATCTGAATATGTAGGAGCATTTACTTTTCTATATTTGGTATTCCTCTTGAAAAAGACTTGAATTACTTCATTTATTTTGTTGTTAGCAAACATTTTGAATTCACTCCTAAATTCTTTTTTATTCCTAAATTCAGTTTTTTCGTGTTAAAATTTATAAAACCAGTTAAGACTGGGCTAATTTTTGTTGTGCATACTGTTCGTTTTGAAGAGATCATTGAATAAAATGTTAAAATATTAATTATACACATTTTCTGTATTTTAAATGAATTTGTATTATGAGTCTAAAAAGTACTCTTGATTAATCAATAAATTAGTCATTAGATTCATTGATTAATCTAACAATTTTTTCGATTAATCGTTACAAAATAATTGTTAGTTGCAGCTCTATTCAAGACCTCTGCAATCCACCCTGGGATGCTGTCAATTAACTTCTGGGCCACATCCTGACTGATGGTTGTCCATTCTTGCATGATCAATGCTTGGTGTTTGTCAGAATTTGTGGGTTTTTGTTCGTCCACCCGCCTCTTGAGGATCGACCACAAGTTCTCAATGGGATTAAGGTCTGGGGAGTTTCCTGTCCATGGACCCCATCACTTTTGCCTTACAGAAAGGTGCTCCATCATGTGAGAAATGGCATTGGTCATCATCAAACTGTTCTTGGATGGTTGGGAGAAGTTTCTCTTGGAGGATGTGTTGGTGGTACCATTCTTTATTCATGGCTGTGGCATGTGGCATCTGAGGCAAAATTGTGAGTGAGCCCACTCCCTTGGCTGAGAAGCAACCATAACCATGAATGGTCTCAGGATGCTTTACTGTTGGCATGACACAGGACTGATGGTTCACTCACCTAGTCTTCTCCGGACAAGGTGTTTTCCGGATGGCTCAAACATTCGAAAAGGGGATTCATCAGAGAAAACAACTTTATCCCAGTCTTCAGCAGTCCAATCCCTGTACCTTTTGCAGAATATCAGTCTGTCCTTGATGTTTTTCCTGGAGAGAAGTGGCTTCTTTGCTGCCTTTCTTGACACCAGGCCTTCCTCCAAAAGTCTTCGCCTCACTGTGCATGCAGATGAACTCACACCTGTCTGACATTCTGTAGTATATGCAAATTGCCATCATCAACACTGTGGCTGCAGACTTTGTGAAGATTAGTATGTTTCATTCTCAAAACATTTGGCCATGACTGTACAAGAAATACTGGTTTGCCCATGATTTATAATAAAGCAATTAAACAATGATCCTATTGGCTTTGTCTGTAGGCCTATTTTACAATTTCAGGTTACAACATAATTTTTAAAATAACAATGAAAATAAGGAACGTGTCAAATTTCTGTAATACACTAGTTTCACAATCTCATCACTAACATTCTAGCAATGAAAAAAAAACTGTGGCCTATCTTGTGACTTCCTTGATTGAACCGCAAGACTATACGACACTATCCCTCAGCAGAACAACCTTGTGACAAAATGTTCTGTCAATTAATATCTGCTTTCGAATTCTGTTAAATTTAAAGTTGACGACAAACAAAACACATAGATGGAACAATTATTTCTTGTGTGTTTTCTAATGTTAAATGTATTTTACATTTGTTGGCATGGAAACACATACAGTACTGAGCAAAAGTCTTCGGCACCTTAGATAGTGTTTGCCTCAAACCTAGTTGTGATAATTTAGTTTTTGTGTTCTGCATTAGTGTGTCAGTAGAAATGAGCTATGTACCAGTATGTATTTACAAACCTTCATTTGCCATAAAATGCAATGCTAGAGAGAATTATTTATACTTTTAATGAAGAAAGTAACTTTTTGTAATAGACCACATTTTAGATGACAACCTAATTACATTTTAGGTATATTGGCCAGTGCATGGTGACACAATGATCACAACCAAATATGCCAATGATCAATGACATAATGCAGTGATAAAAACAACTTGATGAACTGAAACAGAAGTGGGTGTAAAAGGAGTGAAGGACAATCAAACTAAAAGGTGAGGGTGTGACGTAACATTTTTGTGTAGTTATTTTAGGTTTTCACTGTTTTCTCGTCTTTACACCATACGTTTCATATTTAGGAACTTTCATTTCTATGTTTTTGAACAAATCTATTGTTTTATAATTTTTACATGTCTCTAAGACCTTTGCACAGTACTGTATAACACATTTTTGTATATAAGATTTTAATAGCTGCCTTCCAGGTCTTGTTTAAAAATTATGCGGTTCCCAGAACAAAACGCTTTTGACTACTAACATGTGGGTGGAAAAACTCAAATGTTAGAAGCAAGCAAGCTAGTCCCTGATTATACAAACTAATTGAAAAAAAAATGTAATGTGCTAAATGAAACATGTCCCTCAAATACAAACTCACAGCTACAATCTTGCATGTAAGCCTACTGTTCTAGCAATTGGACACAAAATGTTGATAGGACAAAAATCCCCACATGAAACAAATGATCTTATTATTTCAGGCTGACTGAAAAGACTACCTATTAGTAATCCATCATACTGCTAAGAATTATGCAACTCCTATAGTAGAAAGAATGAAGCTGATTGCCTTTCGGCCTAGGATTTGTAAAACTGACAGTTCTAGCCTGGAATCAAGATTGGATGAAAGTCGTGGTATATGAAATTTATACCATGGGCCTAACACATTTTTTTCTCCATTTAATGGTTCAAAATGACACCTTGAGGATTTGTAGTATATGGACAATATACCACAGCTAAGGAATGTGTTGTGTATACACCAAAACAGCTATTGACCATGGATGGCATACTGGTCAAATTACTATATGGGTCATGTTCAAAAAAATGACTGACACATTTTGCATACTGAACACAACCCAGATGACTCATGAAATCAAATTAGAAAAGACTTACAGATCAAATTAATATGATGGGGTATTCAGGGGTATTTCAAACAGAGCTAAATTCTGCTGGTGGTACAGAAACTGAAAAAGTTTGGGACCACTGCTTTACGAGTACCAACATCATAAACTGCAATCAAGACATGTAGTGCATGCTAAATTCATAGAAAACACATGGGCCAACCGTAAGTCGTTCCGCTGGTTTTCTTCAGTCGGGTGGTTGCTTTCGCATAGTTCTTTGCAGCTGAATTTCAACAGGAAAATGTTGCAATTGGCATGGGATATTCTAAACACTCAGAGCTCTTCCTGTCCATGGGTGAGAGTGCTTTAAGGTTAGCTTAAAGTTCCACATGAATAAATCAGTTAGGTCAGACCGTATATAGTTTGGAAAACTGTGAAGTATCCGGTGTTTCATTGAGTCGACAATGTTGAACAGTGCTCACCATGAGCATGTGACACACCTTTGTTTACAGTGATCAGCTGATTGCAGATCCTCTCGATGTGCACGCGCACTTGTTGCAGGTTTAAACATGATCATCTGATTTCAGTACTAGAAATATACTCGAACAATACAGCGTATAATAGGAAACAATACTTCTTCAATTTTCCAGGGCTGTTAATTCCCCGAATCGTGTTGCGAAACCTTAAGTGAAAGCACTACAGTATGCCGTGGAAATGTAGGAGTGCTTTCTCTCAATTGACAAAAACGAAAATCGTGAACCGGAAGTAGAAGATTTGACGTTTCTTGATCATGCGCACACGCTCCATGGATGCATGACATGTGTGCGGAAAAATATGAAGGGACGTTTGTAGCTACTGAAAATTAGAGCTAAGTGAGTAGGCTATTGTGTGTTGTTATTACTAGTATCTTGAAGTTGTTGACAGTTCTAATAATTGTAGCCTCTACTGTACCCTCCAGACGATATTTAGGGTTGCATGCACAAAAAATACGAAATTGCAATCTGATTTACCCGTTTCCCATTAACGTTACAGCCTAAGTTACATTTTTATACTTGATAAAGCTCGGTTTGGGCTGCACAGTGTGAATTACGATTAAAATATATAATCACATTCTATATTCATAATCAGAAGACTTGCTCCCGTATTTCATAAACCACGTTTATGTATTTATCTATAAACAAAATAGGACAGAGGGATTCAGTTGGAAAATAGTGAGAGAACATGTTACATTAGAACATTACATTATATATCACCAAAGAAAGACGTACCTCCATGAGCTATTTAGACGTCTTGCCCGGAGACAAGTCCCATTTTCACCGTCAATGCCTTTAACGTCATTGGTGGTTAGATGGCTTCACAGTACTGTAGTTACTTACAGTAGACGTTCAGGACGTCGACATTGTCACGGTCTTGTTCTTAGAGAGGTGGAATCCAATTTGAGCATTTTTTCTATGTAATTTTAGCTGTAATTCAGTTGTTATAGCTAATATTAGGGATATCTTTTTTCTGGACTTATCGATCCAAATGAGAACTTCATCAGGTTGAAACGTCTGTTTCTCGTGAGTTAAAATAAATGCAAAAACAAAACAAAAAATCTAGGTTGATTTAATCGATATGGCTTAGGTCTGAAACCATACACCTGACAAAGATTTAGAACACCTAGGGATATACAAGTTTTTGATAGATTTTCACCACGGTGACATTACATTGATTAAAATATAGAACCAATACATTACCGATGTTGCTTATGTCTATCATAACTGTTGGAGATGACAGATTTATAATTATCTGCGAAGACAAATTTGCTGCAACCATTAATTCAGTGTGCTAATGAGGAAACCGTTAGGTCATCCATAATGAATCATGTTTTGATTATAGTTTCTGATCAGTGTAATGCCACATTAGCACAACCCCAATCCCAACTATCTTATGGTGCCCTATGTGCAAGTTATGTCATCTCGGGAAAACTTTGTCAGTCACCATTTGCCACTGCATCCACAGATGCAAGTTAAGGCTTTGCTATGCAAAGCAGAAGCCAGTGTCTGTCATGGCGTATCTTAATATAATTTCTTATTTATTGCATTGTTTGGAGGTTTACTGTATTTGCAACTACTGCATTTCTGTGCATGTGACAAATCTAAATCTTTCGATCTTTTAGGTATCTACAGTACAGTAATTAGCTACACCAGCATGGCAAGTGAGCAGGAGGTGGCAGCAGTGGGCAGGATTTTGATCAACCCAAAGCAGGACCTAACAACACGGTTCAGAGCTCTCTTCACCCTGCGTAACCTGGGTGGCTTAGAGGCCATTGAATGGATCAGTCAGACTTTTGTGGATGACTCTGCTCTATTGAAGCATGAGCTTGCATACTGCCTGGGCCAAATGCAAGATGAGAGGGCCATACCCACCCTAGAGACTGTTCTAAAAGACACAACACAAGAGCCTATGGTCAGGCATGAAGCAGGTCAGTGAGAGTCCAATCTCTTCCATATACTGGGTTATTACTTTTTGCCAAAAGAGCAATGGCTAAGATGCTGAGGCAGTTTATGTATATGAAAGGCAATATTGTAGCTTAGCCTGCTGGAACACCCTAGTTTAGAACAGTGTGTCACAGTTTTCTGAGTGAGTCGGAAGCAAATGCATAGTTACACTTTTAACTAGTGAAAACAAGGAATAGTAAAGACAGCAATACATAGTTACACTTTTAACTAGTGAAAACAAGGAATAGTAAAGACAGCAATACATAGTTACACTTTTAACTAGTGAAAACAAGGAATAGTAAAGACAGCAATCCAGACATGTACAAACAATGAATGACAATGAAATTAGGAGCAGAGGGAGGTTAAATACATTGAGAGTGATGATGGGATTGATACCAGGTGTGAATGTGAATGAACACAATTGGAGTCCGGTACGTAGGAGAAAGGTAGATGGTAATGGACCAAGGTCCATAGAGTGCCACACAGTCTCAGAAAATCATATAGAAGTAATTTTTTTATCTTAAAATGGTAACTATAATGAATTCATATTAAATTTTGAGTGTAAGATTAAGCTCAACTAATACATTTTTTACCGTATTTTTTATTTTATGTTTTGTCATACAATAATATTATTTGTTATTTATTCAATGCCAATGGATGCCAGTTCATTACAGCTTACCTGTGTGGCATGCAATGTGCACAATTTAGTTCCCTGTGTTTTGCTTTACTAAACAGTAAGTGCATTAGATAATTTTTTCACATGAACAGGACAGTCATCACTGTGACGTTTGTGTGTCTGTATGTGTGGGTATTCTCTCAATAACTAACTAAACCAGTCAAAAGTTTCACACGATGACGATACCGCAGCTATATACTGTCATTTGCAGAAGCAGACAATAACAACGATGGCTACCGCAATGGACATCCGGAACATCACTCCTTCGAATCAGCAATTGCGTCTGTTTTAAGTGATTTGAACGTTTTCTTTTTGTTAAAAACCAAGCAAAGAACAACACTCGAAGCCTTCATATCTAAATGAAAGATGTTGTCGCGGTCTTGCCGACTCGCTTCGGCAAAAGTCTGATATATCCAATTGCGCCGAGAGGCATTTGAGAGGTGTCCGTTGGTGATGCTGCTTTGGAAATGGGCTGTGAATTAACCTTGCCAAGACCCACTCTCAATCAGAACTGGGTGTTCCCACTTACCTTTCAAAAGTGGTCTCAGGGAGGAAAAGCAGTAAACCGGCGACAGGTTCATGGGCGGCCAAGTCTTGATGTTGCACGTGGGGAGCGAAGGCTGAACCATGTAGTCCGATTCAACAGAGGAGCTACTGTGGCTCAAGTTGCTGAAACAGTTCACGCTGGTTCTGATAGAAAGGTGTCAGAAGACACAGTACATCGCAGTTTGTTGTGTATGGGGCTGCATTGCCTCGTATCAGTCAGGTTGCCCATGCTGACAATTTTCCACCGCCGAAAGCATGTACAATGGGCACGTGAGCTTCACGGAGCACTGAAAGATGGTCCCCAGAACTCAATCCAGATCTCAATCCAATCAATCATCTGTGGAATGTGCTGGACAAAAAAGTCAGATCCACGGAGGCACCACCTCACAAATGTACAGGACTTAAAGGATCTGCTGCTAACGTTTTGGTGCCAGATACTACAACACACCTTCAGAGGTCTAGTCGAGTCCATGCCTCGACAGGTCAGGGCTGTTTTGGCGGTAAAAGTTGGACCTACACAATATTAGGCAGGTGGCTATAGTGTTATGACTGATCAGTGTATATTCAAGACAATGTCGCAAATGCAAAACATTTCCGGGTGTTCTAAAACTTTTTAGCAATAGTGTACAAATATTGTTTTTCAGTTTTGTATCCTGACTGTTGCATTTTGACAATTCCTGGGGGTCCAGCATGAGGCAGTGCAAATTGACA
>JACXGM010002292.1:0-17230 GCA_016801145.1 Umbra pygmaea
GCATTCAACTGCACAATCAACTGCACTTTTCTATCTTTCTTTCTTACCCGACCCATTGTGTTATTCTTGTGTATTTGTATTCATGTGTAACTGTCTGTACTTGCACCTTTGCTTTATCTTGGCCAGGTCGCCGTTTTAAATGAGAATTTGTTCTCAACGAGCCCACCTGGTTAAATAAAGGTTAAATAAAAAATAAAAACTTAAATTGACACTGCTTAATTTCCTTGTGGATAAATAAGGTATCTCATAGATAGAGCAAGATTTATGCGTAGGTTTCCAATGGCAATAGAGAATCAGTTGTTGACTCATTAAGGATGACAGAATGACATACAATCTTGTTGATGATCAAGTATTTAGTATTTTTAATGAAAATGCGCATACAAACACACACAGACACGGTCACTGGTGTGACTGTTGCTCAGCAACTATAAAGTCAAACACATACCAAAGTCAGATTAGGAACTGTAAAGCAAAAAATATATAAATTGTATTACATCATTTTTAGAAGTTGTTAAACCCACGTCAATAAGTGGGACAACGGGATGAGGAGAGTGGATGGTTAGCGAGGGATTTCCCGGTTCGTCTACCAGTAACAACATCTCGTGTGAACACATTACTGAATTTGATAATTTAATTAGTAGTCTATGTTTTACTGATAACTTCAACTTTGCTAAAATTGATGTTACTGGAATAATTTGAGGAATGTTTCATTTACATATTACGTGTTGTCTTTCTTAACACCGTATTGCACCTCGCGTGAACTGAAAAATCGATTCCTGAGCAATCGATGAAAACACATTCTTCCCTTGGGACAGCGCCTTTGTAACATCGAACTTAAGAGGCAGCGTGATAAGAAGCTTCCTAAGAGACACTTCGGGGAACACACTTAGGATCATAAACAACTTTGGTAAGATATATCTTTTTGAGTCTTCTTAGCGGGCTAAGAGTGAACGTTATCGGGGAACTGGGCCCTGATCAATTTAATACCAATTGGTCAGTGTTATTGGAGCCTTAATGCTGACGGACAGTTACTACCCAAAAGCCATTAGACTACTCAATATAAATTATGAACTGACACGTGTCCGTGTTAAGATCACTCAAGTACCCTGTTTCTCTGCTGCTAATGCTAACATCCCTGTGTATATACTATTTATTTATTTTTCACTGCTACTAATCCCTTACATTTCTGTGTACAGTAAAACATATAGATACTGTACACAGGGATATGTGTCCATTTAGCCATTGACCAGTGTAATGACTTGTACAGTATACACAAATGGACACACATTCCTGTACAGGTCCTCAATTACATTGCTGCTCTTCTAACTGTAATTTTACTATACAACTTTCCTGCTAATCTTACCAGCATCATTCATGTTTTGCTGTAGTACTGTATGTATTATAATACCTTTGTTTTTTACCCGAATCAATTAAACTATATCAAATACTTCCAATAATATGCCTGTCAAGGCACTCAAGTTTGTAGATGACCTTACCGGTTCTTTAATCGTCCATGTAATCTGAGTGACCTTTCCACATTACGTGCAATCAAAATAACCTGAAACACAAAACCATGGACAAATAAACATTAATGGACATATACAAAATCATGGACAATATAAAATCGCTCATAGGAGTTTTAGGTATTGTAAAGTGTTCTCCAGGCAGATCTGCCGTGGAGGCAGAAATCATTTTATTGGTTGATTCAAAACTGAGGGCGGACCTCACATGACAACGGAAATGTGCACATGAGCATAGTATTCTCAGTTTTTAATCATCCGTACACCTACACCTAACCCTAATCTTAACCACACTGGAGTGTTAAAATGTATTATATATGTATATATATATATATATATATATATAAATCGTCATTATCAATCAAAAGTAAATGTAACATGAGGTCCACCCTCTATTTTGAATCAAATAATTTCTGCCTCCACGGCAGATCTGCTTGGAGAACACTTTTCAAAACCTTAAACTCCTATGAGCTAAAAAATCATGGTCACATACAAAATCATGGACAAATAAAAGATCATGGACATATAAAATAATGGACACATTCTAAATCATAGACACATACAAAATCATGGATAAATAAAAATGCATGAAGACATACAAAATCATGGGCAAAATATAAAAAAATAGCATATAAAATATCACGGACAAATAAAAAAACATGGACATAAACAAAATCATGGGCAAATAAGAAATCCTGGGCACAAACAAAATCATTGACACAAACAAAATCATGGAGGTGGTGGTTGAGTATGCAATTATATTGCATAGGTGGTCGTTATATTGATTCGTTTGACAGGACAACAATGGCCAGTTATTAATTGTGACATGGTAAGAACAGACATGATAGTCAGTGTTTTTTACAATAAAGTATTGTATATTTCAATTAGGTTTCTTTTACACAATGATTTTAGAAGACCCTGCATCGTTCAATACATGCTGTTGCCCATACATGCTATTACACACCCACACTGTTAGCAACCTGCAAAAAGCACATTTAGCTATAGTTAGCATCTAGTGGCTATGGAGATAGCTGAGATGTAAAGAATCTTACAGAAAATATTACAATAACTTTTGTGGGTTTGCATGCCATAGTGGATTAAATTGATGCGTTGCAGAACAAGCTATGTCAAAATAGTCGGTGGATTGAGCCTGACTATGGGCCCTCCGACTTTTCCCAGACACCCAGCACGAGGCAGCGCAAATTGGCATAGCACTGCTTGGGATTTGGGATAGATAAGTCAAATGATCTAGCTTGCCACGTTGCTCTTCAGCAGATCGAGTGCCTGTAAGAAGGAAATGTAGTTGGTGAGCGTAGTGTTGTTAAATGAACCATGTGAGCGCCCTCACCATCCCTTCGCAACCCTAAAGAGTTGCGAAGCTGCCAACAAGGCAGGATTGTTGGGAATTGGACAAGACCAATTGAGAGGAGACAAAAATTTGAATAAAATAAAATACAATAACCTTTAACGTATATAGTGTATCTGAGAGAAAACAGACTTGAATCCTAAACTAATAACATGCTATTTCATGAAGACTACAATATAACGAGTTAATGACAAAATGCCTATAATTCACTATGACAATTATCCTGTATCCGATCACCTAACATGGGCAGGAGAAATACTGCACCTAGCCCTGACCATGACATTAGCAGGCTATGCTGTCACAGCTAGTGACTTTTATGTTAAATTTACAGTAGCCTGATGGATGTTCTTTGAGGGTTGATCCAAGTAAATCCCAGCAGCCCCATAATGACTGTAGCTAAGCCCACTTTGTTATGTCGATGAGCTCTGGAGTGTGCCTCAAAAGCTGGCGATGCCTCTTGCCATCCATCCTTGCAGTTTTTCTCAAATAAAGCTCACCATGGCGACTAAAATGCTTTTTGGCACAAGGTCAAAAGGAGATCTCTCAGTACATGTGAGTCACGAGCAGAGTGACATTTGATCATGCTTCATATTTAACTGAAAACAAATGGGAAGCTTAGGTGTGCAACATGTGGCTTGAGTAAAAAGATGTAATGCAACATATCTGGCAGTCTGTTGACTATTATAGGTTGGCAAACAGCTTTGGGATGATATACTTCATAGCAGGTGGCCAGGGAGCCACAACATACATTATGTATGTATGTACGTATGAATGTATGTATGTATGATGATCCTTAATTTATCATGTTTTGACATAATCTCTGATCAATTTAATGCAACCTTGGATAAAGCCAGTAAAGTTTTTTTATTGCAACACAATTTGCTAATCAGATTACCTTATAGCCTACTGTAGGTAGAATGGACTACGAGTTTGGGAAATATTTTATTAGTATAATATATATATATATTTTTAAACATTCAGTGGTCAAAGGTTATTGGTAATAATCTGATTGAGTAAACCATACGATTTAAGAGTAAAGTCACTAGGATCTTGTTGATGCCAAAATACAATTAAAGGAAGGATTGGTCCCCATGCTGTTACCACAGCAATATTACCAGCTCTGAATCTCATCAAATATGTCTGAGCTGACTAGAAAGATATATTACGTTTCCTGTTTTTAATTTAGAAAGCAATGGTGAGCTGGGAGATCACCAACCTAATATAGAGAAATAATCCTCTGGGTGAAACGGTGCCACTGTTTCTGTTTCCCAGCAATGAGTAATTGCAGCTCCATCTCTAAGGAATATTTATAGCATTAGTTCTGTGTACTACATTAGAATATCGATCGCTTGCTTTTGACAAAGAACTGAATCAGTGTTTAATTGTTCCCTCACCACAGGACGGAGTCAAGCATCTCCAAATTTACTCACCGGTTGTCCCTGAAAGAGCGGCAGCAAAAACCTGAGAAGACTACACTGGACCGGCCCCCATCCTACAGGAGGCGCTCTCTCAGTCTGGATTGGTACTTTTTTTTATTACTTCTTGAAGTGAAACTTTGCTTCACAAATATGTCTTCATGCCTCCATTATATAAATATTTTAAAATATGTATTTTTTTCACTAGTCATGAATGAAGAAGAGATAAGGAAAGATAGTTGGAACATATATTCAAACTGTGTCATCAGTATTAAAGCTAGGAGCAGAGACATTCTAGCGCGTCTGACATCTGACACAATGCCTCTTAAGAATCTGGAGAGTGTACTTAGATGTTGGAAGGAAATGTAGATAATGAAGTCGGAGTGCATAAAGGAGGTGCTGGATGGATATCTCCAATTTGAATGAATCCGAATCAATGTTTAATCAATGTTAACTAAAGCACCGCCCCACAACACCAAACTGTCACTTGATCACATCGACTTTGTGTTTATACTGTAGAGTGCCGGGATAAGCATGGTGTAGAGAAGATGACTAACAGTATATCTCTCTGCTGTTTATGCAACAAAAAAAAAAATTCCAAGCATGTTACAATCTTTAAAAACTTTGCTAAAGTAGCAGAGGAAACTGTTGTCAGGTAATGTAGAAACGTCAGTGTTAAATCAACACCCTAAGGGTTAATTTAACACTCTTCAGTGGGTATATAGGTCCACTGGACCTACATAAACACTGAGAGTGTCAATTTAACACTGACATTTTTACTGTGCACCATCCTTAAAGGACTGTATCATCCAAACTACAGAGGCTGGAATGGGAGGTGCCAAGACGCTAATTAGCCTTGAACCAGGAAGGCCTACACAGTACAGTATGTTTAAGAGCATATAGATATCTGGAAAAAGGTACTGTGGACAGATGAGACATTAACTTTTACTCGAGTGATGGCAAGAGGAAATGAGGAGAACACAAGGAACTGGCATTGCACTTAGCACAGTGCATGTGTGGTGGGGGGTGTCGGTGGGGACTTCAGGGAAAGGAAATTTGACTAAGTATTTTGCGTGAATACTTCATTGTACATAATGGCATTTGTCTAAATACATTTGGGCCATAAAATCTGGGGCTACTCTGTGTACAAAATGTGCTTTTTTTCCTAAGATATGGATGAACATGGCCACTAATTAAAGCTGAATGTCAGCACTGCCCGCACAGTCGTTGTATCATTTTACATCCAAAAATACTCATACTATAAGATCTGATTTTGTTAAAGTCTAAATGGTGCTTGAGGAGAGTAGGCAGCGCATACTTTTTTTTCTGAATTCATATTTACCATGTTGTAACAGTGTAACATGTTGTACCATGTTGTAACAGTGAAGATAGATTAATATTTGATACAATATGTTTCATGATGATCTTCACCAGACAGACATTGCTCTCGGTTTTGTTATGAAACCTATGACTCTTCTCGCTGTCTATGCCTTACCGTGGTGTATGAATAGCAGCTTGTACAGAAAACAGCACCATTATCACAATAAATATGTTGTAATATGCCTTTTTTCCCTGGCTTGGCTTCTTAGTGATTTTACCCACGCAACGCCACTGGCCAAGACTCACATTTTCAGACTGCGAGAGGTAGGTGATAAAACAACAGAGCAATTAAATGGTGAAATGTAAATTGGGAGAAGCTCTGGGATCTGGTGTGAGATTCCTCAGATCTCAGTGGGAATGAGTTGAGTCACTCAGGGGAAAATGTTACACTCATGGTTCAGAAGCGAAGGGAATCGAGCTCGTGTTGGAGCAGTTCGGGTGGGTTTGGCTCCATCAGGGTAATCGTAGGGGTGGGGTCCTTCTCTGCCTCCAGCGTCTGGGATTCGTTGAGGAGCGCCGGGCCAGTCCGCTTCAGTGGCGCCTCTTCATCTTGCTCTCGTAAAGCTCCACATCTTCAGGCAGATGATGAAAGGAGTTTGAAACACGTCCATCATTGGGTTGCTTTTCCCAGCCTAGTCAATACTTCCCACTCTCCTCGGCTTTCTACATACTCATGTCTGGTTTATCCGCCCATCTGTCCCCGTCTGGTTGTCCGTCTGTCCTCTCCCTCTCCCCTCCTGCTGTGCATGTCCGGCCCCTCAACCCCCCCTCGAATTTCACCGTTGGGATCTATGCATACCCGGCAGGATCAAGCGTTCCTTTAACACTCCATCTGGTCTGAGAAACCTCAAATTTCTTCTGTTCCACGTTTTGTAATCGTTGCACACAACATACCGGAGTGTACCAGATTATGCACTGGACGAGAGCTTGCATGCTGAGTGACAGGTGTGAGGTAGTGTGAGGTCTGCGACGGAGCCTTCTCTGAGGTCTCGTAAGGTCTCGCATGTGGTCTGTGACACAAGGTCTGAATGTGTGGTCTGCGACTGTAGCGCTGGTGTTAAGTTTGCGAGGGCTGGTATGGTGTGAGGTCCTTTAGCTTCGCTGTCATCCCTGGGGTAGTGCGTAGCGCGCAATGACCTGGGCTTTAAAGTTCAGTCGCTGATTGATGTGGTCTGTTCTTAATGAAAAACAGTAGGTGGATTGGACACACTCATTTACGAGGAGAGGGTTAACTAACCTACAGCTGGATTTGAACTTTCTCCGCAATGTAAAAAATTCCAGACAGCCCGGCATCTGTGACATCATAAACACGGGACACTCAGAGGAGATGTTCAAGGTTACAGCTGAGTCATGCTACTGTATGGAACAGGGTCAGCTCCAGAGAACCAAACATAGTTACTCTGGAATGCTGTGTTATCGCAGCAGGCCCGAAGTAGCATCTATTGGAGAAGTCTTTTAAGCACTTGCATATTCTACGTTTTTACAAAGTAGAATTATCTGGGATGTAAACTATATGAAATTGTCTCCATTTAAATGTCCAATCACAGTAATAGGCCCAGTCATTAGCATATTTGTACACCACTGACATTGATGTGAAATTAACGTAACATGGAATTGGGAGATTTAGTTCTATAGAAATATCGTTGTATAACATAAGCTTGTAATATATAGGCATGTATCCTCTACCGCGAAATAGAATCAGACACTTTCAAAGCTTTGTCATCTATTTACAGGACGGTTGCCTTTTATGTGTACTTGTGGCTCCTACGGAAACAAACACAGACTTTATGGGTGTCCTGAGCCAAGAAAACAGAAAAAGGTTTAAATAGGAGCTTTGTAGCTTTATCAAACTGTTGGTGCGCTGGCCGGGTCCCAAGGGAACGCCATAATAAAAGATAATGGTTGTGTTATTGTTATTGGTAATCATAGTAAATGGGCTCGGGGGGGGGGGGCGAAGAGGAGGGCTGAGGGAAAAATGGTTATGGTTATGGCTGGTGACATGGAGCTGCATATTGAAGTGTTTTGTCAGGAAACCATCACAGTTAATCATTGCTGAGGCAGTCCTGACATCCCTGTGTCAAATCTAGCCTTTTTTCCAGAGGATAAGAAGGTAAACAGATTTAACAGATAGGCTTCATTATAACTATGGAAACATTTCTTTGGACTTCTTATTGTCCATTAAAAAAATAGTGTTCATTAGACATCAATGGGCCACAAATCTCCACTTTGGTAAATTTGTACGTCGGTATTTCAAGGCACTTGCAGACATGTACTGTGTATTTGTTCTATTTTCTTTGGACGACATGGTAACAGCAGAGATCACATAGCCTGACAGGTAATACTGGTGAACTGAGACAGTTTACTTGAGGCTGTCAAGGGACTCTAGTCTTTCTCTAGGACTATGTGTAAGAATATATTGGACTATGTGTAAGAGTGTAATAGGACTATTTGTAATTGTGTATAGGACTGTGAAAGAGTATATAGGACTGTGTGTAAGAGTGTATTGTACTATGTGTAAGAGTGTATTGGACTATGTGTAAGAGTGTATAGTACTATGTGTAAGAGTGTATAGTACTATGTGTAAGAGTGTATAGGACTATGTGTAAGAGTGTATAGGACTATGTGTACGATTGTATAGGACTATGTGTAAGAGTGTATTGGACTATGTGTAAGAGTGTATTGGACTATGTGTAATAGAGTGCGACCAGTTAAGAGTTTGTGTTCAGTGCATGTGTGCAATGCATTTGTGTTACGCTGGTTCAAAGGCTCC
Organism: Umbra pygmaea; assembly: GCA_016801145.1. NCBI lineage: Eukaryota > Metazoa > Chordata > Actinopteri > Esociformes > Umbridae > Umbra > Umbra pygmaea. Next base: position 8,452 of record JACXGM010002292.1, read on the forward strand.
TTCTCCTCTTCTCATCTCCGCTCACTGCTGCTTTGCCTTCTGGGATTTCTCCCTGTTGACAGCTCCCTCACATGACGTCTTTACTAGCATGTCAGAAATGAAACATACTCCCTTATATTTACCCTATACACTTTTTACACACAAACACAGAACATCTCTATACACAAATATTGTAAGTTGTCACTCATTGAGATAGTAAGCATTTTGTTGAGAGTTGGCTAATCTAGGCGCTAATTCATCTGAATTGCACAAATGAAACACAAGAGAGGAAACCTCCAGTCAGATACAAGGGTTTATGGGGCATAAGTTTAAATCAGTTCTGGATGGAGAACTGGCCTACTCATTTGGTTCTAATTTGCTTTAATAATCCCTTATTTCTTTCCCTTTTATATTCTAAGCAACTCAAACTGTCTGTTGAAACATGAGTAAATTGAGAGTACAGTCAGTAATGACTTATGGACGCCAAGAACCAGTCTGTATCTACTTCAGACTGGTGCTTGGCATCCATTTGGCTTTGTTATAATCTTGGCTTAACCCAGAACTAAAATCTTGCATAATTGGTCAGATGGTCGATTACGCTCTGGGTCCATATTGTACCTGCTAAATGATACATCCATTATGAATCGTAATTATCGGTTGACTAAAGTAAAAAAATACAGCTGCTAGCAGCATTCAGCTTTAGATCCTTGGAACAGAATGTACTTTGACATATTACATCATAAAGCTAAAGTTGGGCCAGTATAGCACATTTTTGCTTATCCCTTGCTTTTGGATATGAGCAGGCTATACACACACAAAGACACATTTGTTTTTCAAACCTTGTGGGGATCTGGATGAAGTAATTCCCTAATAAGAAACCAGGAGGGAAATGAATGAAGAGCCTCATAATGCTCCGCTTTGGTCCCGCCCAGCAGGCTCATGACCAAAAATCATCGTTACATTCACGCATTCCAAATGTAAAAATGTTCAGCAATCCAATGGCTTTACAGTTGAATGGTCATAATGTCATTTGAATAGTAATTAGGACATCATAACATTTTTTTAAAACATAAGTAGCCCATAAAATACAGTTGCAATCAAAAGTATTCCACCCGATTTGCTAATTTATTGTCAAAATGTACAGACTGTCAGCTGTTTGCAATGAACAAATCAAAGAAAAGCAATTGAAAACCTCAACACAATGAATGGATCAAGTGGTTTCCCCAAAACCAACTGAGAATGCAACTAAATTATTCAACCCCTTGAATAGAATCACTGGTAACAGCACAAACATGCAAAGCAGTTGTTGTTTAAAGCACACCTGATGCAATCAATCAGGAGCTTCATTAGTTGTGCCACGTGTGCTTGAGCAGGAACACGTTAAATACCTGAACTGGCTAGGGTTTTGATCAGAGTCACTTTTGACTGCGTGTTTGTCACAGTTTCCACTGTGTCTCTGTGGTTTGTTTTTTCTTTTGTCTGTAGTTTGAATTCCCCTCTGTCACCACTCCTGGTTTTCATAATCTCCCAGACAATATCAGTTACTACTCACCTTTATATATGGTCTTCCTGTGCTTGTTAGTCTTGTCTCCATTACACACACCTGTTTCCACTTTAGCAATTAGTGTACTGTATGTATTTAGTCACCCCTGTTTTGCTTGTTCATTGTTGTTCATTGTTCCTGTCCATGGATGTTAAATGTTAAATGTTTCCACTTTGAATTTGAGATTTATGTAAGTCATCTAAAGTAACCAGTAGTTTTAGTTTCTCGTGTTTTGTTTAAGTAATTTTGAGAACAACAGTGAGTTTCTGGTTCTAGACTTGATTGTTTCATTCATGTGGTTTCTAGTTACCAGTGTATTTATTTGAAAAAATTCCCTATCATTGAGAATTGCACCTGCCTCCTGCCTACCTTTACGATAACTGTGACAGTGTGAGAAACAAGTCAAAAGAATGGTCCAAAAAATTATAGGAGCACTCCAGACCAATGGCGTAAGAATGAGTTTGATATTGGGGGACACACCATGGGCCCTATCTTGCACCCTGTGCAGCAGAGCCAAAAGCCTGACGCATGTGTTTTTGCTAGTTTAAGACCGATGCAGTTGTAAATTTCCCGTAATTGACATGACAGTCACTAAATACACCTTCTCAGCGCGTTCGGTAATTCCCAACTTGGCCACCATATGTTGTCCAAAAACTTTTGGTTACATCACAGCAACATAAGTGGCCAGAACTGTAGTTTATAGCCTACACTTCTCAAGTGGGCTTATAAAATAAAAAAAGCTGTTAATTTTTAGAATTTGAAAAACATACTGATGTGAGCCATTTTTGTGTTGATTTGGATGAATAATGGCATAATTTCGTCTATACATGTCCATAGTCTACAGTGAACCAATGTGCTAGACATAGGCATTATTTGAATTCATAGAATGCTAGTATCACAAATGTCATTGACATGTTTTTTATTAAAGCTGTCTCATGCCATATTTTATGCTTTGATTGACCGGGAGTTATTTAAGGAGGCAGAAGAAAAATTGAGCAAGAAGAAATATAGCCAATTGGTACATATGTCCACATTTTATGTTATGATTGAGGCAAAGAAAAGAGAGGAATTATTGTGCATGAAAATGTATTTTAAATATACAATAGGCAGTTTAGATTCTGACTAAGATTCTGTAGCTTGTGCTTTGTGTTTGCTACTCTAAGCCTTCGAGAAATCATCTCTTTCTTTGGCTCAACCAAAACATAAATTACGGCCATATGCATGAGACCAATGCTTGAAGGAAAAAAATAGGTGCCAGTACTCCCCTTATTTCCTCGCATCGCAAATGTCTAGCTAGTCACAATAGCTATAATCTAAGATACAGTCAGACAACACATATCTAATACATTAGTGGCCAATAACATTACTATTCATATTTGGCATATTTCATGATATTTAGCTGACAGACTGAACCTAACAAGTGGTTTTTTGGCTTTGGCTTATATAAGGAACGTTAACTGATTTTGGCTTTTGTAGTTAAAGAGTAGAAAAACAGTAATCTCGTTCCCAGAAACTTCTGCCAAATCCTCTGTCTCAGCTGCGGGTTGGCCGGTTCATTATTTTTATCGGTGAAACAACCACTCTCTTTGTTTGCTGTTTCAGTGTGTATTGCATGTGGGGCTATTGGGGGTTTAACATTTGTAACACAATGACTATCTGAGTGCCCATCAATGCAGGTCTGGGCCAGGGGAGATTAGGTCTCACCTTATTTTTAAATGATGCGCGCTTTGTGAGGGCGCGCACAATGCTGATCATTTTTTACACAAAACACTGTTTTAATTGTGAAATAAATAATCCTGTACACAGGATTAAAAAAACCTGCTAAATCATCCTCTATTCTTGTTGCAAAATAATCATACAATATTAACAGGAAAATTACCTTCTCCCTGAAAAAACAGCACAAAGGGTGACAGATAAATATATTTTTAATTACCTATATATTATTCTGATTTTATCTCACACACTATTATAACATAACACTATTATTTTTAATTACACCACAAGGATGTGCTAGACAAGTTAGCATTTCTTTATACTTCTGGCTACAGAGAGTAAATCTGTTTATAAAAGCGATTTGGTAGCTATTTAAAGACAATGCCTCCCCCAACCCATCACCCAGACACATTTATTTAAATTTTCCTGGGAGTCATTACGCATTGTGATGGCATGGCTTTTTATAACTTTCCATTTGACTGTATGTGATACAGTGCTACAGTACCAAGGTATTAATGTAATTGAAAATGGGAAATAGTTCTGCACAAACAGATTTATTATTTATTGCCTCACGATGGAACACATTTAAAAATATAATGAACTAAATGCATATAAATTCTCGTATAACACGGGGGACAATAGGCAGTGTAGATTAGAACAAAACAGTAAATACTGTAAGCATAGGAGAAACTTATTAAATGCATGTTTTGTCATAAAACAGTTTTAAAACAAACAAGGCCTGATTAGAACTCCAAACTCCTGCATCATTGTTACAGTAAAGACAAACCCGTTAGGAGCGTTGTGTTTTCTTTAGTGGTCTAGCACCATCCAGCGACGGGTATAGACCATTTATTGGCAACTAAATGCACTGTTTGATGATTCGGTATAAGCGGAATAACTGTTTCTAATGACATCTGTATGAAGGAAGAAGAATGAAGCATACACTGAAAAGAATACTCTGCCCACATAGTGGTGACTTGGTAATGCTTTGGGGCTGCTTTGCATCCTCTGGCACATGAAACCTGCAGTGTGTGGAAGGGAAGATGGAGCCATTGAAGTATCAGGAAATCCTAGGAGAAAAACCCATGCCATCTGTGAGGAAGCTGAAACTTGGGTGTCATTGGACAACATCCAACAGGACAATGATCCCAAGCATACCTCTTATTCCACCAAGGCTTGGAAGCAGAAGAAGTCCTGGAAGATTCAACAGTGGCCATCACAGTCACCTGACTTGAACCCCATAGAAAATCTCTGGTTTGATTTGAAGAAGGTGGTTGCAGCAGGCACACCTAAGAATATTACTGAACTGGAGACCATTGCTCATGAGGAATGGATTCCTCTGGAATGTTGCAAGAGGCCACTATCAGTTGCATTTGCAGTTCGATTTGATTTGATTTGTTCATTGTAAACAGCTGAAGGTCTGTACATTTTGAAAATAAATTGATTTGCTTGAATAATTTTGATTGCAGTAACCAAGTACATTGTTAATTAACATTAAATTAACTATTCTAAACATTTTACAAGGAAAGAGCTCACAGGAGTAGCTATATTACTTAGTAAGGGTTACTCAGCTACACACAGTAGGATGCCACTGGCAATCACTATAAAATACACTCACAAGTAACAATAGTAAAACTATTTTAATAATCAGAAATTCATAAAGATACTGTAAGATACTGTCTAACACAGTGGTTGCCAAACCTCTTCCTGGGGACCCCCAGACAGGCCATGTTTTTGTTTTAACCCTGAAAAGGCACACCTGATTCAATTAGTCAAAGGTGTAATTTGTAGTTGACTAATTTAATCAGTTGTGTCATTTCAGGGTGAAAATAAAAACCTGGTCTGTCTGGGGGTCCCAGAGGAGAGGTTTGGGAACCACTGGTCTAACATTGTCCAGCACCAGGAGGAACCTAGGGCCCACTGCACCAGTGTAGGGGCTGACGATGGGTCTGAGGATTTCATCCAAGTACCTAGCAGCTTTCAAGGTACCCTTGGCTAGCACATGGAGGTCTGTGTGACCCTCCAAGTATATGCGTCCCCAGACCTCTTAACCAACGCTAAACCAGTCATGTTGTGACATGTCGCAGGCAGCATAGCGTTCACCACTGCATTTTCAGACTCCTTCATGTGTGTCATGTGCTCAATGTTAACATGCTGTCATCTGTGGAGAAGGGGCACCAATTGCCGACCTGCCAATTCTGGTGTTCTCTGGCAAATGCCAATTGAGCTGCATGGTGCTGGGTTGTGAGCACAGGTTCCACTAGAAGATGTCGGGCCCTCATGCCACCCTCATGGAGTCTGTTTCTGACAGTTTTGTCAGAAACATGCACACCAGTAGCCTGCTGGAGGTCATTTTGTGGGGATCTGGCAGGTCCATTCAGAAATCTAATATGAGCTACACATATATATGAATATATATATATACAGTATATGGCCATATATATGAAAAACCGTAACATATATTTTTTAATTATATGACCATATATTTGAATTACATATTTAAATGTGACATACATTTAAAAAAAGATTTAACATATTTCATTGACATACATGTCATACCCCTACTTATCATCACATATAATGCATATTACACCAATATCCGATGCATAAACATTTATTCTTGTTTGAATTCGAGAATGTATGCTAATTGTTAACTGACATAAGGCAAGAAAAAACACTTGGATTTCTATGTTATTTATTTAAATACTCTCAAGTATACATTGACAGACATTATACAGTACAACACTCATATACACTGTAAACCATAGTGAAATGCAGATATGGAGGTCAAATGTGGACATGTATGTCACATATATAAAACGGCAAATGTGTGTATATTTTGACGTATGTGCATATATGTGATGTTTCCACCATATATGCCAATATAAGACATACGTTATCCTGTATACATAGAGTATATGGCCGTATATTTCCGTATGGGTCCTCCTGTTCCTCCTCACACAAAGGAGGAGAAACTGTTCCTGATGCTGTGTTGATGCCATTCTACGGCCCTGTCTCCTCGGATAACAGCCCATCTCCTGCTATCTCCTCCATGTCCTTGAGACTGTAGTGGGAGACACAGCAAACTTCTTGCAACCTTCTTGTTCCATCATGGAGGAGCTGGACTACCTGTGCAACCTGAATGGGCTGCAGGTACTGGCTCATGCTACCAGTAGTGACAAGGACACTAAACGCAAAACACAAAACTTAAGAAGAAGTCGTCAGGAAGGTTAAGGAGATTGTCTGTGGCCACTACCTCCACAACCATTCCCTTTTGGGGGTTATCTTGCTGTTGTCACTTTCAGTTGCACCAAAACTGGTGACTTTGATTCATAATCACTTATGCTTCTTAACTGAACAGATTGATACCTCTGTAGTTTAATTGACTTGGTGCTTTACTGTGAAGATTGCATTTTCCCTTACTTATTTTGAGCTACATGTTTCGATTAGTATGTAGACACGCAATACAGTGTTTACGGTAAAGTTTTAATGGCTCCATTTAATTACTCTTTTGTACAGCACACTTCTTCCAAAATGAAATTGCATTTTTAATCCCTGTTTGATTTGTACTTCTTTTCTTCAGACTAGCAAACTTTCATAGGAACTAACTACTCTCTGGGAAATATTTTCAATTCAAAACGAGTGTGGCACCACACTAACAACACCTTAAATCAGCATGTGTGGGAGATTTTTTGTTGTTGTTGTTGAAATGTATCCAATAGAATTTTTGCACTCATTCAGCGCTCATTCAATGCCATTTTCAATACTTTCCATATCTAGGAGGCCTGATGAGTTTTGGTGGTATGCCATTATAGAAAAATGCCTTATATGCTTCCTCTACGATTATTACAGTAGGATACTATACAAATTGGAAAATAAAATCCTATTGGACTCATATAACTTGGGACATACTATACAAATCATATAGGAATCGTATAATATCAAAGCAGAAAAAGTGCATGATAGAATACTACAGTAGCTACAGTCCTCTATGGTATTGGTTTTGTAGTAATATTCCTGTAATCCTATAAGATTTGGAGCACACGCAGAGCAGAGTGCCAGTGCTATGGCTGAAGCCTGGCTCCTGCTCGTCCTGTGTCCTGACTCACTCAGGTTTCCACCCAAAACCTCAATTCAACAAATAGAGAGAAGAAGGGGTCTGAGGCATGGTTAGAGGGGCAGTGACAAAGTGCATTTGAGAGCGAGAATGACTTGAAAATGGTCTGGGAAACAAGATATACGGGACAGGATAGCAATCCAGCTAGCAATCAAGCCAACGTAACATGATCCTAGATTACGAGGGTAAGGACACCTGCAGCATGCCTACACTACTGTTTAAGTTAGATCATTCTGCCAGTTAGCCCCTCGCCCCAATGCTGTTTTTCTACATCATCTTCTTTTCCTTTCTCTCTCTCTGTCTACCGTTTTCAAGATTCCCTCTCTTTCAACCATCGCGAAAACACATTTTCTAATTCTCGCTCTCTCCCATGTTGAACACTCTCTTTCAACCGACGGACTGCCAGTGGAATATTTCATCAATAATTATGGTTAGGACTATTGTTGCATTTTGAGTTAGTGTGAGGTCAGACATCAGCTCTTACACTACTGCCAAAGACAAAGAGTTGAGCGACCTTAAAAACTGCTTGCAGACTATAAAATATTTGACAAGGTCCTTTCCAAGAGACTCGAGACCTGCATGAATGTGCATAAAGACCAAACTGTTTTAATCAGATTTTAATGTTGGAGCTGTCAAGGGTTTTCAATGTAAAGTTGGGTTGGACAAGGAGAAAGCTTTTTAGGATGGAACATGTACACAATATTTTTTTATTGTGTTATCTGTTTTTGGCTTTGGGGATCATCTGGTGGCCTTGGTTACAATTCAGTTAATTAGGGTGAGGAAGAGGAGCTCAGTACACCAGCCCAGGTAGAGTGGGGAATTTGGAAGGGATATTTTGTGTCTAGGCATCTATACACCCTTGCAATTGAGCCCGTTCTGAGCCTGTCTGCTCAGATGTACTGGTGGTCCGGGGCTGGACCTGCAGCTTTTCCTTGTGAGACCAGAAAGGCTAAACTTGGCTTCAACGCTACAGTCTTGACGGTCTGGCAGCTGCTTCGGCATAATACGAGAGGAGGCTGTGACACCTTGAGTGTTGGCATGTGTCGAGCCCATTATCCACACCGCACTGTTCCCTGTAATGTCCGGATGGTCGGCCACACAGCAGGACAGTTGAAGGCAGCAGGCATCAAGGCTCTAGCTAGCTTACGGTTTCCAGGGGTAGAGGGTGAAATACTGTTATAACCGACACAGCAGTCAGGCCTTCCATGGCTTTGGGTGATGGAGGGGATCCTGATGGAGGTCAAAGGAGATGTCATAGGAAAAAGTGAGGCGGGTCTTTGGGCAGGCCTGAGGGGAGGAGCCATGACCGTTTCCACCAAAGCAGCAGGGACAAGAGACTGGCAATGGGCTCCAGACAGAGGAAATACTGAGTTTTAGCCCTTCGAGCCTGGGGGAGTTTACAGAGTTTACCACCTTAGGGTAAAGGT
>JACXGM010002292.1:17330-47811 GCA_016801145.1 Umbra pygmaea
CTCTCTCTCTCTCTCTCTCTCTCTCTCTCTCTCCCTCTCTCTCTCCCTCTCTCCTCCACCCACAACCTTCTCCTTTCTTTTTCCTTATCCAGTCCTTCCTGCCATCGTGTCATTGTCCTCTTCCCTATCTATCCCACCTACTGTACTTCCTCTCAGTGTGCGTGTGTGTTCATGAGTGCCTGCCTCACTGCTTGTGTGTGTGTTTCCCTGTCTGCATGCATGTATGCTTGCCCACGCCCCGCTCTGTGTGTGTTCCCTGGCCCCAGAGAGGGTGTCTGTTTCAGAACGTTTTTCATTCCCCCAGTAGCATGATGGTACAATAACACTGCCACACCTCCTTATTTATTTGGCTATGGACGGTAGGGGCCTCAGACTGTACGCTGGCGTGCTCCTGGGGGGCCCATGACAGAGACAGGAGCCACGGGACATTAGGGGTGCTAGACAGTAGTCTACAGTGGTGTCACGGGGCCCGCGTGGGACCCTCTGTCAGTGCCTTGTCTCAGAGTTACGGCCGTGGGACTCAGAGCACGCCGGCACCAGAGGCAACAACGCCGGCGCCCGGGGTCCGTGAGAGAATCCGCCAACTGGTGGCGGTCGTCAGCAGACTCAATGGCCGGGGTCGGCCCCCCCGGGCACCTGGCATATGGCGGACTGTGGGGACACAGAGGGAGACTCAGAAAAAAAAACTTTGGTGTTTTACACACACGCGCGCACACACACACATCAGAGGGACCCTGGAGCCACTCAGACTAGGCCCCGGTCGCCAAGGGAGACACTTTGTCACCGTGATGCGAGAGAGAGAGAGAGAAAGACATAGAGACTTACGTCTGAGTGGCTAGGCTGCCAGGGTGTAGCTGATAAGGACATCGGGGAGATATAACACGTTGTGTGTAGTATTGTAGTGTGTGTGTTGGGTCAAATGTAGACAAACAAAATTTCACCTTGTTACTCCCCCCCTAAGAACGACCAGTGGAACATCCCCACGGTAAAGCACTGCTGTCTCTGCTCATCAAAATTAGCAAGAATGAACCCCCCACCCCCCGAAAACGTACAAACGCACACGCACACACACACACACACATAGTCATCGAACAGGTGGCAGGCCTCACTCTGCTCAGCAGGGTCCTTCAAAGGTTAAACATACAGCACTGCACAGGCCTCTTTCTTTGGCCTTGTCCTCAGGGAGCGGGACAGAAAGACAGCCAGAAAGAGAGAGACAGACAGAGAGAGAGACAGAAAGAAAGAGACAAACAGAGAGAGAGAGAGGCTGAAAGTGAGAAAGATTCTCACCTGTTAAAAGGTCTTGGGTTAACTCTGCTGTAAGTCCCGGCCATGTCTTTCGTGTCATCACCATATCATAGTACTTCTCTATTGCGTTCTCTATGTCTCTCTCTGTCTGCTTGGCTCCTGTACTAATGGACAACTGGTAGATCTGATCCCTGGTCAGTCTGGCTTAGGACGCTGGGTTTTACTTAACTATGTGCCATGGCTGGGGATCTGACATTTATTTTAAGATTTTTAATTAAATGTTCCCCTTTTTCATTCAGATGGTCCGGAACTACCCTCAGACAATTGCGTTCATGCTTTTGGATGTAATTAAAATGTCCGGATAAGGCTTTGAATCAGGACTACGTATTTTGATCACTATTCCCCAATATTATCATATCCAGTGGGATCCATCGTCCTCTCCAGTCTAGTCTTATCAAATCTCCCATTGGAAGAGATGTGAGAGAATTGGAGATCGAAGTGAGATTTCCTTATAGTTCTATGGTTGCCATGGTGCCCTGTGGCAACCTAGCTGGAGAGCTCCTGTACATGTTGTAAATATTTCACGATTTCATCTCCTTCTACAACACCAGAAAGTCAGTTTCAGACTGCATCGACGGCAAGGCGTCTGTGAGACAATCTCCCTTGTTGATGACATGTTCTTGACCAGAGTGAGGATGTGGTCAAACAGGGAGATGTTCCTATGGAAGACCACATCCTCACTTTGCTCAAGAACACATGATTCTCTCTTGGCCATTACTATGTATTTTTCTTTGGCAAGCTTTGAATGTGGTGGACACTGGTGTTTCTATAGCAGGCCTTAGACTGCTGTGCTACTGAGGAGGCCAAAACAAGGTAATTGAGAATCTTTTAGGTATTTTCAAATGTCAGTGGAACCTCCTTTCACTACCTTGAAATGTCAGTGGAACCTCCTTTCACTACCTTGAAATGTCAGTGGATCCTCCTTTCACTACCTTGAAATGTCAGTGGAACCTCCTTTCACTACCTTGAAATGTCAGTGGAACCTCCTTTCACTACCTTGAAATGTCAGTGGAACCTCCTTTCACTACCTTGAAATGTCAGTGGAACCTCCTTTCACTACCTTGAAATGTCAGTGGAACCTCCTTTCACTACCTTGAAATGTCAGTGGAACCTCTTTTCACTACCTTGAAATGATTTCACAAAGACATTTTGGAAGACATGTGAACCATTTAACATTTTTAAGACCATTTAGTGGCTTTTAAGGTGAATAATCACAAAATATCTTTGTTGAGTCAGACTTGTAATCATAAGGTTGCCTGTTTGATTCCGAAGTAGGCTAAATGATCTGATGCCCTTGAGCAAGTCACTTTACCCTATGTTGCTCCAGGGGATGTCCCAGAACATATTGTAAGTCACTCTGTATAAGAGAGGCTGTTAAGTGACAAAAAAGATGTTGAAAAGATGTCTTTCTGGTTGAAAATATATCTTTTCAAATGATTTTGTTCAGTACAAATTTTATTTTCAGAGTGTACCGTATCCAATTCAATATCATCCATGAAAGAAACACTGGCATATGCAGCCTACAAACAGCTATATGCAAATATAAGTACATGGAAATAAATAGGAACACTTGTGTTCTCACCTAACGGATAAGTTGAAACTATAAGTTATTAAGATTTGGCATAGTACAAGACATACGGAACAGTTTTCAGAGGATTTTGGAATAGTTAATTAATTAGTATATATAAAAATCGAAACCTTTAGTGATCGTGGTAAAATTAGACCACATGGGCTCGCATTACAAATCATTTTAGAAAACTACATTTTACAATACTACTTGTAAAATGCTTTTAACTGAATGATTTGATCTACGCGTTTGTAGCAATGCAGTGATAGGTGGATGGACGCCCTCCAACTACATTTGGCTAAAGGCCTGCCTGCATGTCTGGGTATGGGAGCAGATCGTCAGCCCTTTGGGATGGGTTCCACTTTTTTCGCCCATCCCTGCTTTGTGATGATGCGTACACGTGCGTGTCCTTGTGAGTTCACATAAACATGTGCATGTGCGCATTAATCTGTGGGTATATCTGTGTGTGTTTTGTGTGCAGTTTGTTGTGTTGCCATGCCAACCCCTGTGCGTCTGTGGCTCCAGGTCGGGGGGTTAGTGTGGCTCCACGTCGCCTATAAGCAGATAAGAGACAGCGGGGAAACTATTTGGACCCTAGTAACACTGCCTCCCCCCTTACCTCTTTCTCCCTCCCTCCCTCCCAAGCTCGCTCTTCCTTGTACAGTCTGTCTGGTGCCAAGAATCAGATTTCAGAATTTTCTTCTCCAAGCCACATTTAGAGTCAGCCAGAACAGTCCACACATCCTCTTGTACTTTTTCTCTCACTGTGTTTCTCTTTCTCACTCTCTTAACTCTCACTTTTGCTCCCTCGGTTTCCCGCCTTTTCTAGCTGTCTGTACCTCATGGATTTTGAGTCTCTACCTCGACTTCTCTTCACTCGTTTGTGTCTTTACTGGCCTCCCTTTGTATCTCTATCACACTCCAAGACAAATCACACGTACACACACACACAAATCTGTCCATGCAATCATCCAGTGCGTTGTCCTTTTCGACCCCATCACCCTTCACCTCGTGTTAAATGAACACTGTGATCAGCCAAGACGTTTCCACAAACTAACCACTGATACAGGATCGTGTGGCTTTTCATTTCCCCAAGGGTTAAGGTTGGGAGAGGGGAGGGTAATCTGATCCTGGATCTGTGGAAAAGGCCAAAGGACATACATACATGCATGTTGTTCGTATAGGAACTAAAGGATGGACACGGAGAATGGTTCAGACCCACAACGCCCCCCCCCTCGTTCCCCCGCTGTACTGCCCAATAGAGATTTATAGAGGCTTGTGGCGGCAGACTGGACTGGCGGGTCGGTGCCGCCCTGTCAGCACATAGCTGACCTGCGACATGACACGCGTGCACACGGGTTAGCACAAACACACATTCACACACACACACACACAGGCATACGCCATTCTCATTTAAATTCCAGTCAAATGAAATAGTGAACTTTTTGCAGATTCATGAAAATGACGCACACACACACACACATACACACAGGACAGGACTACAGGAGGCAGAGAATACAGGATGCTGATATGGGCGAAACCACTGATGATAACCGATCAGAAGAATTTCGGTTTAGTATCTTCTTCGTAACCTCCACTGAAAATTGTGTCTAAAGTGCACAGAACACGGAGTACAAAGGAGACGTGTGTGGGGGGGGGGTCTTCAAGCATTCCATATAGAGGAGGTGGTCTTTTGTCTACATAAGATCATCCTGTGTGTCACTAGTAGATGTTTGATCATTGATTGGATCAAGCGTGGATCTCCTCTGTCCATAGGGAACGCTAATCTCAGTAACCATGTTGGCATGGCATCCACAGCAGTGTGACCCTGACGCAGACACACACACACATGCCGCTCGCCTGTTACGCACTAATCGTCCATGTGTTATGGGACTTAGTAATTCCACTCCCCAGGTCAGAGATCACAGAGAGAGGGAGGGATATATGTGTGTGTGTGCATGCGTGAATATATGCATGTTTGGATGGATGGACTGTATGTACAGTGTGTATGAATATACAGAGATGGATGGATGGATAAATGGATGGATGGATGGATGTACAGTTGCAATAAAAAATATTAAACGCCCATTGCAATCAGGTTTATTGTCAAAATGTAAAGACTTTCAGCGGTTTGCAATGAACAACTAAAACAAAAGCAATTGAAATAGCTCAACACGACTCCTGGTTTCCACAAATGCCACTGATAATGACTTCTCCAGTCTCAAAATGATTCACCCGCATCATGGCAAGCATCTTTAATACTTAGAGCACCTTTTTTCTGTTATGACCTGCTGCAAACGAGATGCATTGCCAGACACCCAGCTTTGCCATCATTCCTAAGGAATCTTAGCCCATTCCTCATGAGCATTGGCCTCCAGTTCAGTGATATTATTGGGTTTGAGTGCTACAACTGGCTTCTTCAACTCCCACTAGAGATTAACTACAGGGTTCAAGTCTGATGACTGTGATGCCACTGTAGAATCTTAATGGACTTCTTCTGCTTCCAAGCTTTGGTGGACTTTGAGGTATGCTTGGGATCATTGTTCTTTTGGAAGGTCCAATGATGCCCAAGCTTTAGCTTCCTCAAAGATGGCATGAGGTTTTCTCCTAGGGTTTTCTGATCCTTCAATGAATCCATTTTGCCTCCCACATGCTGCAGCTTTTCTGTGGTAGAGGATGCAAGGCAACTATGAACTACGTAAACTATGCTTCCAAAAGTGTCTTTAGGAACATTTGGTGACTTTGCTGTGTTTTTGTATCCTGTTCCTTGTTTGTGAAGGGTGATGATCTCTTCTAATTTTTTTTGACCATTATTTTTACTTAGTTATGTTTCTCACACGCAGTTAAACATCACACTCAACAAACCCCTAGCCAGTTTAGGTATTTCATGTGTTCCATCTATTCCCTGGTGCCACTAACGAAGCCCTTGATTAGTTGCAGGTGTGCTTTTAGACAACACCTGTTTTGCATATTTGTGCTGATGTGAGGAATTTTACTCAGGGGCTTGAATCATTTTGAGACTGGAGAACACAAGTTTCCCCGTGCCTTTAGAGCTCATACACCGCCAAAACATCAGTGAGCCACAACCATGCTTCACAGTGGGGATGGTTTTCTTTCACTATAGGCCTTGTTGACCCCTCCAAACATTGCACTTATGGTTGTGACCATTAACCTCTTTTCTGTTCTCATCACTCCCAATTACAGTGTGCCAGAAGCTGTGAAGTGTGTCAAGGTGTTGTTGGCATATTGTAACTGGCTGTTTTGTGGCACTGGTGCAGTAAAGGCTTCTTTCTGGCAACACGACCATGCAGCAGATCTTTCTTCAAGTATCATTGTATTGTGCTCCTTGAAACAACCGTTAATGTCTTTTTCCAGAGCAGCCTGTATGTATCCCAAGGTTACCTGTGGGTTTTTCTTTGTATCCTGAACAATTCTTCTGGAGTTTTGGCTGAAATCCTTCTTGGTCTACCTGACCTTAGTTTGGTATCAGGCTATCCCAGAATCTTCCACTTCTTAATAAGTGATGGAATAGGACAGACTGGCATTTGCAGGCTTTGGACATCTTTTATATCCTTTTCCAACTTTGTGCAGCTCCAGTACCTTCTAACGCAGGTCTTTTGACAGTTGTTTTCTGCTCCCCATGGCTCAGTATCTAGCCTGCTCAGTGCATCCACATAAGAGCTAAAAAACGCATTGACTATTTATACATAGACACTAATTGTAATTTAAAATGCCACAGGTTTGGGAAATTCACCTTTAAATGCCATTTAAACATATGTGTCTCTAACAAGGGCAAACATTCAAGGGTATGTAAACTTTTGATCAGGGCCATTTGGGTAATTTCAGTAATCAGTCAGTATGTTTTACAATGGAGACAAACAACTATGTGCTAATTAATGACGTAATCTGATCACTATCCTTACATAAAAAAGTCATGTTGTCAAAATCAATACCGCAATCTCACAATTTCTGCCAGGGTATGTAAACCTTTGAGCACAAATTTATATACAGTTGAAGTCAGAGGTTTACGTACACCTTAGACAAAGACATTGAAAATCAGTTGTTCACAATTCCTGACACTTAATCCTTGTAAAAATTCCCTGTCGTAGGTCAGTTACTGTAGGATCACCACTTTACATTAAGAATAATAGCAGGGAGAATGATTTGTGAGCTTTAAATACTTCCTCACGTTCCGATTGGGTGGACAACCCCAATTCCAAAAATGTTAGGACAGTATGGAAAATGCAAAAAAAGAAAGAAAGAGTCATTTGAAAATTGAATTCACCCTGTACTATATAGAAAAAAATATGAACACACTATTTGTTGATTTCCATTGTGACACTCATTTCAAATCTGATGACTGCAACACACACACCAAATAAATTAGGGACAGTCAACCGTTTACCACTGTGTAACATCACATTTTCTTTTAATAACTTCTTAACTGTTTGGGCACTGAAGACACAAGTTAGTAAGCTGAATTCATCCATTATGCAAATGTACAGGGCCTATGTTGCCTTATATTGCGTTTCATAATGTGCCACACATTCTCAATTGGAGGAAGGTCAGGACCTTTCAAGATCCTTCACATTCTTGGATTTGCACTTATCAACTGCCCTCTTCAACTCAGCCCACAGGTTTTCGATTGGATTGCGGTCCATGTTTTGGAGGACATACATTTTTTTTATTCAATGAGTTTTTTTCATTGACACCTTAATAAATATATACATTATTTTATTATGTTGGTATTTTGAGTTTTTCTCTGTAATTGAATTGTTTATATTTTTTACATTATTGTTTGTGCATTGCCAGTCAGGGGTGCCAGTAATGTTGGAGCCCACTGTATTACAGGAATGGATCAGACATGATGCAATATGCTTCAAAATGTTTAATGTCATTTTTAGTCATTGAGGGATTATAAAATACAAGAATTTGTATATACACCAACCAATACAGATACAGTACAGTAGGAATGCTATTCAACCTTGTCTTCTGCATTTGGCCACAGGTTTTCATTCACATCTTATGTCATCTTGGGCAATACACCTCGATTATATTATGATCAATTATAGTAGCCCTCATCTCATCTGAGACTACAGCTCTTGATCTTCCTTTCATTCTTCTTTCACCATTTATACAGTGCATACTCCTCTCCCTCTCTCAGACAGACTTCATCCTCTGTCAGCCACTTCTCTATCTGTGACTTGATCCATGTTGACATTACAATGTTTACCATACATAGATGGTTATGAAATTTAAAAACTCACACCTGAATAGGTGTTCAGCTACAATGGGAATCAGCTGTGGGTAGTCTAATTGTTTTGATTATTATTTCCTATTTTAGATTTGGATAGGGTTTTATTGTACAAATATAGCAAATTGCTGTCTTATTCAATTTTGTGTTATGTTAGGTTAAGTTGAAACCTTTTTAAACGTGCTAATTGGCCTGTAGGTACATAGAGCTTTGGTGATTTTTGTTTCTGAGTGAGGAAATAATTCATGTAATT
Organism: Umbra pygmaea; assembly: GCA_016801145.1. Taxonomy (NCBI): domain Eukaryota; kingdom Metazoa; phylum Chordata; class Actinopteri; order Esociformes; family Umbridae; genus Umbra; species Umbra pygmaea. The sequence continues at coordinate 25,713 of JACXGM010002292.1, forward strand.
GGAAAGATGTAGTCATTGAAGGCAAAGTCATCTTGTGCCAAGGCAATGAAAAATGATCCACAGTTTGGCCCTCAGACACTGCTGTTGAGCTCACTGTGTGAAGAGTTTTGAAAAAGTGACTAGTATTGAGAAATCCCAGCGATTGTGAAAAAAAAAAACTGCAAGAGACCACTGCAAATTGTTCTTAGATCAACTCCCTTGAAAACCTCTGGAATGTGGTCAGGAGGAAGATGGATGGTTACAAGCCATTAAACAAAGCAAAGCTGCTGGAATCTCTGCACCAGGAGTGGCATAAAGTCACCCAAAATCAATATGAAAGACTGGTCGAGAGCATGCCAAGACGTATGAAACCCAATTATTATTGTAATAATCTGTGGTAAAGCAGGAGTCAGAATACAGGATGTAACGTTCTGGCAAGTCTGCTTAAATAACTTAGTTAAAGTAAACCCAGAAAACAAAAGCGCCTATCAAGGCTACACAGTAGATAGTAGTTCAGCAAAGCAACACAGGATCATACATGGGCGCTAGGCCAAATAATGACTCACAAATTAAAATCCTAACCAACAACACAATATATACTCCACTAAATGGGAATGCACATCAGGTGCGCAGGGGATGAGGAAGGAAATTTGGGACAGCGGTGCTTGAAAGCCAGAGACGTCGAGCGTTGGAGCCCAGGCACGCCAGCAGTTGAAGCCCCAGGACAGGGAGGCCAACAGCTCATGATTGCCGACATCATAGTTATGTCCAGCAGGTGACAGCTTCCTTGAATAGAAGGCACAGGGGCGGAGCTTTGCAGGTGTAACAGATCGCTGTGACAGAACCACCCTTACTCTATTCTCTGACGCATCCACCTCCACCATTAACTTTAACGATGGATCAGTTTGGGCCAACAGGATCTGAGGAGAAAGTGGACATCAGTGAGGTGAAAGCCCTGTCCACCTCAAAATTACATCGCAGCCTGGTAAGCCCCCCCCTTCAATAGAGAAGTGATCAGAGCCAGTGCCTTGCCTAAACCACAACTGAAGCATCAATGCGTTCAACTTCCATCTCCATGCTAATCCCAGAATGGAAATGGATTCTTGGAAGAAAAGGCACTTCTCAGCCTCGAGAAGATGTCATCGATGTACACTACCACACCACAACAAAACATGTCTTTGAAAATCTCATTCATGAACGCCTGGAACACTGTTGGAGAATTCATAAAATCAAATGCCATGACCAGGTATTCGCAGTGGCCTTTCAAACTGCCCAAAAAAATAGCTGTCTTGTGCTCGTCTCCCTCTCAGATATGTACAAGATTGTATGCACTCTGGAGATCCAAGAAGTGTGCACCATACATAGATTCCACCACTGAAGGAATGATGGGAAGAGGGTAGGTGAACCAAACTGTGATCTAATTCAGTGCGCGGTAATCTTTACGAAAAAGAAACTCAAGGAGTCAGGGGAAGTGGAGTGGCATATGTATCCCTGACACAGCGATTCCAAGACATACTGTACAGTATGTTTCCATTCTCTTGGTCTCAGAATACGACAGGGGGTACACCTGACCCCTGGGCAGTACGGAACATAGTAAAAGGTCTACGGCACTCTCAGGGCCAATGAGGTAGAAAATTTGGATGCCTTTGGATTGGAAGACATGGGACTGAAAGAATGGGAATTAAATTGCCCACTGCCCCTGAACCTACTAGGGCCTTAAGCGGAGCATGACAAGGGTACTTAGGGAAAGACACTGCAAGCATTTATGCTACAGGGACATGTGCGGAAAACTGTACCTAGGGTGGTGCGTGAGCGCCTGTGCCGCCGCTCCCTGGACCTGAGTGGTGCAGGAGACAATATGTCGCCAAGTGCCCTTTTTTCCTCATGGCTTTCTGGTGGATGGTCAAAGTCTGTGGTAAACATATGGGTATACACCTGGTAATCCTCAATGACCAGGTTGTCATCACGCCAGACTGTGTTCGCCCACTCCGGAGCATGTCCGGTCAGGCAGGAGATAAGTGCTGAGACTTTCTCGACCATGTCGCCAAAGGCCGTAGTTATAAAATACAGGCCCAGATATAGCAAAAGTCTCTAACAACAGGACGCATGGCAATCATAGTCCTTTGGGAAGGACATGCACATGGCCCCCATGTTGTCCGCTGGAGCCGCAGGGCTGAAAGTAATGTCGGCAATGTTGTACATGACGGAGCCGAGACGTTCTTTAATATGGTTAACCACGCCGGCCAGATCGGCTCATCCTGGTGACTCCACTCAAATTTTTGGTGCGTTATTCTGCATTCTGCAAAGCAGGAGTCAGGATGCAGGATGCAGGATGCAACTGGCTATGTTTCATCACCAGTACTGGCAAGTCTACTTAAACAACTGGCCAACAGTAACCCCAGAAAGCAAAGAGCTCCTATCAAGGTAACGTAGTACATAGTAGTTCAGCAAAGCAGCACTGGAACATAAATGGGCTCTAGGCCAAATAATAATGCACAAAGGAAAAGTATGTATGTACTGTATATGTGTGTGTGTGGAGGGGGGTGGAAATGAAGAGAGAAAGGAGGGTGAGGGAGAAAGGGTGAGGAATAAATACAGGGGAGACAGATGACTGAAAGGGGGTGGGGGCTTTGTCTGGTGGTGTTGCTGGGGGTGGTTACAGCAAAGAGAGAGTTGGCGGATAGTACACAATTAGTATTAGCTGACAAATCAGTCACCACATTATGTCTTGACTACTCCTCTTCACATGGATTTCCAGTTTGTGAGTTAGATTTAGGGTAAAACACATTTGGGTCAAATGTTAGAATTAGAGTTACAGTGCATTCAGAAAGTATTCACAGTGCTTCACTTTTTCCACATTTTGTTATGTTACACCCTTGTTCCGAAATAGATTAAATTCATTAATTCCCTCAAAATTCTACAAACAATACCCCATAATGACAATGTGAAAGTAGTCTGTTTGAAATCTTAGCAAATTTATTAAAAAACAAAAATGAAAAAAGCACTCATGCATAAGTATTCACAGCCTTTGCCATGACACTAAAAATGTAGCTCCTTGACCTCCACTGATCATCCTTGAGATGTTTTCACAACGTGATTGGATTCCACCTGTGGTAAATTCAGTTGATTGGACATGATTTGGAAAGGCACACACCTGTCTATATAAGGTCCCACAGTTAAGAGTGCATGTCAGAGGCAGAGCACAAACCAAGCCATGAAGTCTAATGAATTGTCTGTAGACCTCAGAGACAGGATTGTATTGAGGCACAGATCTGGGGAAGGGTACAGAAAAATATCTGCAGCATTGAAGGTCCCAATGAGCACAGTGGCCTCAATCATCCATAAATGGAAGAAGTTTACAACCACCAGGACGCTTCCTAGAGCTGACCTCCCCACCAAACTGAGTGATCGGGGGAGAAGGGACTTAGTTAGGGAAGTGGCTAAGAACCCTATGGTTTCTCTGTGGAGAAAGAAGAACTGTCCAGACGAACAACCATCTCTACAGCACTCCACCAATCAGTCCTATATGGTAGAGTGGCCAGACAGAAGCTATTCCTCAGTAAATGGCACATGAGAGCCCGCCTGGAGTTTGCCAAAAGGCACCTGAAGGACTTTCAGACCATGAGAAACAATATTCTCTGGTCCGATGAAACAAAAATGTAACTCTATGGCCTGAATGGCAAGAATCATGTCTGGAGGAAACCAGGCACTGCTCATCACCTCGCTAATTCCATCAGCGGCAGGAACTGGAAGACAATTTAGGATTAAGGGAGAAATTAATGCAGCAATGTACAGAGACATCCTTGCTGATAACCTGCTCCAGAGCACTCTGGACCTTAGACTGGGGTGAAGGTTCATCTTCCAACAGGATAACGACTCTAAGCACACAGCCACGATAACAAAGGAATGGCTACAGGACAACTGAATGTCCTTGTGTGGCCCAGCCAGAGCCCAGACTTGAACCCGATTGAACATCTCTGGAGAGATCTGAAAATGGCTGTGCACCGACACTCCCCATCCAACCTGATGGAGCTTGAGAGGTCCTGCTAGGAAGAATGCGAGAAACTGCCCAAAAATAGGTGTGCTAAGCTTGTAGCGTTATACTCAGCGAAATAATGACTTTAATCCATTTTGGAATAAGTTTACATTAAAAAGGGTACTTTTTGCTTCACTATCACGGATACATCACCTCCATATATTAACAGAAAATCACTGTGTTTATACATTATACATTTTAGACTGTACGTAGTGTAGGCACATTTAAACATGAAAATGAAGTTGTTGAATTTAATCATAGGGCCACAGAATAGGGTTGTAGCTGTTTATTTGTCTGTGTAGTGATACAGTATGCTTGTAGCTGTATATTTTGTTCAGTGGTGGTAGGTTCGTAGCTGTATGTGTTTGGGTGGTGGTAGGGTTGTAGCTGTATATTGGGTTGGGTGGTGGCAGTGTTGTAGATGTATGTGTTTGGGTGGTGGTAGGGTTGTAGCTGTATGTGTTTGGGTGGTGGTAGGGTTGATGTATGTGATTGGATGGTGGTAGGGTTGCAGCTGTATGTGTTTGGGTGGTAATACGGTTGTAGCTGTACGTGTTTGGGTGGTGGTAGAGTTGTACTGTAGCTGTATACTGTACTGTATGTGTTTGGATGGTGGTAGGGTTGTAGCTGTATACTGTATGTGGATGGTGGTAGGGATGTAAACTGTTTTCTTACATCTGTTAGAATGTCAATGATATTTAAAACAGTTTTGCTGGACTCCAGCTCTACTCAATAAATAAATAAATATCCTCAATACTAAATGAAAATATCAATCTACACTTAAGACTAAAGATTTTTTAACTGTGGGTGACAGTATATATTGGGTTAGGTAGGATAATCAGTAGGAATTATGAGAACTTTATTCCTTTTTTGATCACTGCTGTCTCCAACCAATCATTATGAATTCCACTGTGTATCACAATTTAATTAACAGCTGTGTGATAACTTTTTTCTATTGTATTCCAGTGGCGATGGAATGCTTTAGCACATGTATCTGATTTGGCTTGTTCTAGACCAATCGTTGTTTTGTTGAACACAGTGCTTTTCAGCACCTCTGTTTCCCCGTTGTATCAGTACTGGCCTGTCTTTACCAGAAGTGGACTAACGAGGTCAGGGTTATACTTTGATCTTTAATGTGACAAATTGGGTGTTGAGAGGAGTCCTGGTAACGGTGTGTGGCGTTCAAGTCTGCATTGCTGCCGTTGACTCTGGCGTTCTTTCGATTTCTCCCTGTTCTACTTAATCTTTTCTCCTTGCATCTCTTTCAAATTTTTACTCTATAAGTCACCTATCAGGATACCCCTTCACATACGTCTTCCCTCAAACATTTCACTCCTTTTTTCTCTCCCTTTGCCATCTGATTTTGGGGAACAATGGGGAGTCACTTGGGGTGTGGTGACTGTCATCGGGCAAGGACTTTCAGGCCACCGCCAGCCCTCGCCACCCCTGCTAATGTCTTCAAAGAGTAAGTGGTTGTCCTGCCGACTGACAGAAAGTGTCTGTTCCATCTCAAACAACAAACAACCATAAAGCCTGCTGAAAATTCTTCTGCTACCTCCTCTTTGAAATGGATACCCAGAGCATTAAAAATATATCTCTGTTTTATCTCTGCCTCGCTGCCCTTCCCCATGGAAAAATGACTCTTTTATCTGCCCCTGGAATAGGTTAGCCTAAGGAACATGAGGAAGCCTAAAATAAGGCCTCTATTATGGGACAGAACATGGGGAGGAGGGAGAGGTGAGTGGGGATGTGATGGGTGTATTTTGGTGAGCCGCCCTGCCTGTGAAAAGGGTGGATACAGGCCTGGTTGGCGGCTCTACTGGCCAAAGCCTTTATGTTGGAGATGAGTGGGACACCGCCGACCCTGTCAGCTGTCGATCGTGTGTGCGTGTGTGTTTGGATGCGTGTGTGTGTTCATCTGATTATGGAAACATGATAAGTCACTTCAATATTCGATGAATTGTCGATGTATTCTATGAATTTAAATGTATATTTCAGTATTTTGTGCTCTTGATTTAAATTTCCACTTTACTTTCAGTGTTGACACATCATTTAGACAGTTGTTTTGGTAAAAAACTTTAACCATCTATAGAACCTGACAGGTAAACAGATTTCACTTCAAGCTCGACGTGTCATTCACTAGGTGATTCACTATTGACTAAGCAGAATGGCTCATTCTTTTATTTTATTTCCCATTGTTCTTTTTTTCACATTGTCTCCTCATTTCCAAAAGTGGATCGCATCACCATCGCCTCTGCGTCCTGTTGACATTTCCTTCAGCAGCTAAGTGTGTTTTAACGCCTCTGCCCAGGCCCCCTCAGGAACCTGCATTCATTCACATAGTTCCTGTGGCAGAGTGAAGAGGGGGTAGCATAGCTTGCATACCTAAGATGAAAGATAGGAAGGATGGAGAATGAAAAAGCTCACCTCTCTAATAAGGAAGAGGCGCCATGTTGAGAGCAGGACTAGCAGACTGGCAGAGGATCAGTAGCTGGCAGCGCCAACCACATTTTAGCTATTGTCATGACTGAGAAATGATACACATGTGAAGTGCATCTGGCTGCCTCATTAGACAGTAGGGGAGCCCTCTGCATCCAACTGCCATTTTGCATCTGAGGCAAAGCAGGGTCCCGTCTGTAGGATCTAAGAAACAAATCCCAAATCCCCAGAGCAATAAAGGGGACATTGCTCGGGGTAGGGTGCCGCCTTCCGGGCTACTCTGAATCCATGTGGTCACCAAAGGTCACATGGCAATGATTGTAACAGTAAGGGTTTTCACACTGGTGTCATGGGCAAATTTGTGGTTATGTGGTCAGTAACAACTCTACCCCTTCCTCGTGACAACTCTAGTTCATACCAACCCAAATTAGGATTCAACTGCTGAAAGAAGAATCGGCACATTCATTCATTCTTTATAACTAAGGCAGGATCTAATGTGTTTCGTCTGTATTTTCTTAGTCTTTGTCAGAGCCTCCATGTTAAGGGCATTCTAAACAAGACATTATAAAGCGATTAACAAGTGAGGTGCTGTTTATTATCCCAAAATCTTAGACAGGATGGAGCATTGAGCATGCGGCCCTCCAAACATAGATGATGTTTGCTGCATTCTTCACAAGTGTTAGTCCTAGTAAATCAAATACCACAATTACAACAAATACAGAGTGTACGTCCAAGCAACATCACAGTTGTGGATTTGATTACCCAAACACTGAATCTGATTAACTCTAAGCTTTTCAATAAAAACGCCTGCTGAAATACCATACTATGAGGATTACGGTGATTCACATCCATCCATTCTAAGACCTACTTTCTCCCCACCTCATTGCCCTCATTCCTTGTCCTCCGCAGGGCTGACTCAGCCAAGATGACCCAGCGAGAGATGCAAGAGCCTCACCCACTCCCAATCCGGAACAAATCTACCAGCCTGGCCTCCCCCAGTGCTGCCCGCCGCCTCTATAGGAACCTGTCCGGGAAGTTCCGTGTTGGCAATCTGCCGGGGCTGGAAGATACTGTGGTGTTGGGACGAGGTGACAAGGAACGCCTCCGCAAGTCCACTATGGTAAGGACAACAAAGGCTCTACCCAGAGTTAAACCATCAATTTCAATTTAAAGAGTCAAGACAGACTCAACACAGAGTCAATACAGATTCATAACAGAATCACATCAGGCTCTACATAGAGTCAGCACAGATTAATAACAGAGTCACAACAGGCTCATCACAGCGTCAATACAGATTCATAACAGAGTCACAAAAGACTCAACACAGAGTCAATATAGATTAATAACAGAGTCACACCAGACTCAACACAGAGTCAATTCAGATTCATAACATAATCACATCAGGCTCTACACAGAGTCAGTACAGATTAATAACAGAGTCAGAAAAGACTCATCACAGAGTCAATACAGATTCATAACAGAGTCACAACAGGCTCAACACAGAGTCAATAAAGATTCATAACAGAGTCACACCAGGTTCAACACAGAGTCAATTCCGATTGACAACAAGCTCAACACAGAGTCAATACAGATTCATATCAGAGGCACAACAGACTCAACACAGAGTCAATACAGATTCATAACAGAGTCACAACAGGCTCAACATAGAGTCAATGCAGATTCATAACAGATTCCCAACAGCCTCAACACAGAGGCAATACAGATTAATAACAGAGTCACAACCGGCTCAATGCTAGGTCAATACAGATTCATAAGAGTCACAACAGGCTCAACGCAGTCAACACAGATTCATAACAGAGACAGGACAGGCTCAACAAAGGGTCAGTAAGGATAGAAAACTAAGTTAAAACAGAGACGACACAGATTTGAAACAGAGTCAAAATAGGCTCAACACATGCCTCTTTGAAAGACAAAATAGCTGCGCTCCATGGTAGCTCCGATACAATCACTTAAAAGCCCCCGACGTTTCAACAGCTAAGCTTTCTTCATCAGGGTTTTATGAGTCACGACAGCAGCTCCCAGCACCAAAGTGTCATTAAACATCTGTGTATGTGTGTTAGTTCCAGAGCAACGAGGCACTGTTTGAGGCTGTGGAGCACCAGGAGATGGACCTGGTTCACTTACTCCTTTCTCAGTACAGCCCGGAGGAGCTGGATCTCAACACCCCCAACAGCGAGGGCCTGCTGCCCCTGGACATCGCCATCATGACCAACAACGTCCCAATGGCCAGACTGCTGCTCCGTGCCGGAGCCAAGGAGAGCCCCCACTGTGGGTACCTGGTCCAGCTGGTTATGTTTTGTCTGTTTGCTTATTTAGCTGTCTGCGCATTTGTAAATGAAAAGGAACAGTTGGTTATTGAAAAGAATATTGAGGATGTAGTTCCGTCGTCATGAAACAGAGCGAGAATATCCATTTTATGTGCATTTTGGTTTTCCCTCCCTGAAATTCTAACACTTAGAACGCAAGACCTAATTTAAATAAGTGTCTTAAAGTAATATAATCTGAATTCTGGCAAGCCTTGCTGTTGTCAAGGCAACCATACCAGCCGTGGAGGCAATCAAACAGCTGTCAGGGCAACAACAACAATCAGAAAGAGACAACGTTTGACAATGCACTGGAGTGGACAAATCCACATTCCCACTTTAGAGAGGAATTCAGAGTTGGCAGTTATATCTCTGACAGAAAGGAAGGTAAATCCATGACGGTGCTATTGGAGAGTTGTGATGCCGTTACAATGAAATATTAGTCATCTTCATAAGGCCACTCTGCCGGCGCCTGTGACCCAGCAGCCTCTGCCGTCTGGCTCTCTGCTAATGATTAGGCCTCGCCAAACTATCCCAGACTATTTGTGTTTGTGCGTTCTTTTCCAGAACCTATCCAGACATTTTATAAAGGTATTACCAAATTGAAAACACTTGAATGGAAAAGTGGTGTTTACTGAAGTTTGCTCTTTGATTGCACTCTGAAGCCCAAGTAGCACATGAAGGAGGAAAAAAAACAGGGAACGTGAAGCGTATAGCTAAGTGGAGAAAATAAAGGGTTCTCCCGTCAGCCCCAGCCAGGATACCCAGTCGGTGTTTTTTATAAGAGCCTGCTAATCAAACTCCTAAGGAGAATTGAGATCAAAGACAATGCTGGGCTTTTGTTGGGCTTTCAAAGGCAGCCATTGATTTTTCTCTAGGAGACTTCACAGTCCGTATGTGGCGCCGTGAGGGACATGGGAACGAGAAACAGTGCTGTGAAAATGTATTTGCCCCTTGTCTGATGTTTTGGAATTTTCCATATTTTTCACATTGATCTTGGTCTGATCTTTATGTAGGTTTTAGTTATATATAAACCTCATACCAATATTCAAACCGGGTGACAGTGTCATAGTTTGCCTCAGAATTTCTAGCAGGGAATGTCAGGACATCGGTGAGCTGAAGCTGAAGCGCAGATTGGCCATGCAGCAAGACAAGGATTCTGGACAAACAAAGTCTAAAACAGAACTAAACCTTATTCTGCAAGGAGTGGTTCAAAATTCCTCCCCAAAGTTTGTGAAATACTTCTAGCAGTTGCGTTACTAGCTATTTTTGTCTAAGTGGGTTATTACCTTTTCACCCAGACCATTGGGAGTTGCTTACTTTACTTTTAATTTATAAATTAAATATGTATCATACCACATTTTTTGAGTTAGTATAAAGACAACAGGTTCATGCTTTGGCTCATGAGCACTAATTTGAAGGCTAGTAGCTGAAATTAAACAAAAGCTCTGGAGATCCTCTTTAAGTTAAACACTGTAACAAACTGAGGAGCACTAAAAATTACAAACACTTTCCCCTTTATATTGGGTGTCCCACTGAATTCCTGCACCGCAGAGAAACCAAACCCCACCCAATCACTTTTAGTTTCATCACCCTGTTTTCTCTCATTTTAACATCTAATGATGTCACACTTCAATGGTAACAGTAAAGTTCAAACTGTCTATAATGGGCATTAGTGCCTCTGACAAACAAAGCATTTAAATAGCGAGAAAGACTAGTGGATTATGGGGAAAAATTGCAATGTTTTCTCTCAGATGTTACTGTGATGGTTGCCTTAATCCAATTCCAACCTGGTTCTGCAGTCGTGAGCTTGGAAGGCCGCTCAGTACACCTGGCCACGTTGGTCCGTGAGGCAGAGCAGCGGGTGGCGGACCTGCAGGCCAAGGTTCGGAGCGAGGGCCCAGGCGAGCGAGAGGCCACCGACCACGAGAGGCAACTCAAGGCCTGGGAGTGGAGGCATCGGCTTTTCAGACGCATGCAGACGGGCTTCGAGCATGCCGGTCAGTAGACACAAACACACACAAACATACAGACGGACCGCCCGCTCCCGTCTCCCATGACAACTTCACCATACTCCCACTCCAAGCTGAGCACAAAAGGCAGACGTCATTGAACACGCTTTTTCCAGACAGTTTGAGTCTGAATTCAGATGAAGTCACAGAGTTTAACAAGTCTGTCATTGTGAACTTGGCCTTGACACGCTGTGGATGGCCACACACACAAGCACGTAGGTTCAACACACATGCAGGCCAAAGCCAAATCACACATAAACACACAGGCAGGCGAAAGCCGAATAACACATAAACACACATGTAGGTGAAAGCCGAATCACACATAATCCCCTGCTAAGCACAGGGGCACTACCTTATGTCACTTAAAAATAACAGATGCTATGTGTGTGTGTCTTTATGTGCAATAGACCCTTCTAACCTGAGATAATGTGCTCAGTTCTACTTGAAGTACAGTTGGTGCCCAGATTTTTTTCAACGTTGCCTTGACTTCATTTAAATTTTTTTACATTTTTTGGGGTGGCATTCTGTCTGGTCTGAGTTGTTAATGGGTTCCACGTTGTGATGGCTGGGACAGAGCGGTCTGTGTGTTGGTGTTATGTTATAGGTGTATGCAAGCATATGTGTGTTGGTGTGTAGCATTACGTGGGTGTCACTGTGCAAATGTGCGTGAGGCTGGGTTGAGTGTGTAGCGTGTCTGTGTTCCTTCCTTAACATTTTTATGGGTATTTCATGACACACGAAGTGGCGGGTAGACAAACCCCCCCACACACATACTCATACATTGCCGAATCTGGAGTTTGATGCATCGTGTTTCTCCCCTTCTTTACCCAACATACACCATGCTTTGATGAACAGAGGGTTTTTCTGTAGGCTTTTCTCATGGTTTCAAATACACAGTAGTAATATATTTATAATATGTTAAAGTTGAACCACGTAACCAAGACCCGGAAATACTTCAGACTCACTTTCAGTTCACAGTCAATAAGTAAACATTATTAGAGGACTGGAATATAATCCACCATTACACTGTCAGAGGACAATACAGCACAACAAACTCAGGAACAACCCAGAGTTATATAAGCTTGGTGAGGAGGGGATGAGGAACAGGTGTGCAAAGGTGCTGGGTTGCGTTGTATAGTGCATCCCCGGGGAGCAGGGGGCAGTGTTTAGGCCGGTGGCTTCAGCAGGCCGGGGACTCCGACAGCCGGAGGGGTGGATGAGGTGAACGCGTGACAGAAGACCCTCCAGACAACACCTGGTTGTTGAGCAAAAAGAATACTTGTAAGACACAGGAGCTGGTAACGGCATATGAGAGTGAACAATAGGTTAATTGCTTCTGTTGTTAAGCCCCGGAAGCATTGCTGGGGTACCCTGGAGTCCTAGCCTCCGGAGGGCTTGTAGAACCTCATCTATAGCGGTTTCAAGTTGTGCTAGCTGCTCTTGTTACTGACTATGGCTATCGATGAGCTGGGAGATCCTGGGTTTTTCCTGGGTTGTTCAAGAAGTGGTGTACCGATGTTCAACCGAGTTTAGCCACGCCATCTCCGTTTAGCAGATTTGCCTACTTCTAACAAAAAGTCTGCGTAATATACTTCACTATGCACTCCCTATTTTACAGCCTGTCCTAGGTTTCGATTTGGTACGTCACACGCAACACTTCCATTTCCCGAAGAATTTTTACCCACTAAAACTTGTCCAGACCAATTATATTTCAAAGCTGTGTAAACTCATTCCACAATCCCTAGCTAATAGACTAACTATTTATTAATAAAACAAATCGTATGTACAGTAGTTCAGTTTTAAGACTATAAATAATGAAAAAAACTGTTTTATTAGTTTTAACCCCCCCATTATTTTTTTTTACGTATTTTAGAGTATAACACCACTAAAATACTTTTTAACTTTCTTCTACCATGAGGAGTTGAATAGTCCTCATGTTAAGGGTAATGAACATGTAAAACAAAAAACTTTAAATGGCATGCTTTCTTCTTGAAAAACGTTGGTACAAAGATTACCCAGGGTCAGATTGACCTGTAGCTTAGGTACAGTAAATAAGACGTAGCCTAAAATAGCTGTATTGCTCAAAATCTACTCCTTTGTTGTCTTTGCTGTCCCCCATCATATCTACACACATAATTGTTATCATATTGCCATGAGTGTGTGCAAACTTGTGGGAACTCACTCTTGCCTGTTATGAGGGAGCAGAGGTATGCACATGCAATCACTCTAACTGTTCTATTCCTGCACACAAATAGGTGACACGAAATATTATTATTACTAAATTTTGACGTTTCCTGCGGGAACTGTGGAGCCCCAAGTTGCAGGGTAGTTGTGATAGTGATAAAAAGGTCGTATCAGGGTCCTGTATTGAGAACTGAGGGTATGCAGACTTTATGATTGTGCCATTCTATTATGACCCACAGTTGAATATGCATCCCATGAAATCTAAAAAAACATGTTTTGCCTGCTCACTCATGTTTCCTTCAAAAATGGAAAAGCTATATTCTGGCACACACCCAAGTAATTTGTAGTTAGAGATGCTGTCTGCCGGCTGATTAGAATATGAAAAAACAACAAAGATCAAAAAAGACGCACACTCCAGGTTTCTTTCTCCGAGTGACTATATTTTAAAAACACTAACGTTTCGGCATCAAACTTGTCTTCTGAAGATATATAGTCACTTGGAGCAAGAAACCTGGAGTATGCGTCTTCTTCTTTGTTGATCTTCTAAAAATGGTACAACGGTATGTGTTACTTGTATTACGTTTTGGATCTAAAATGCATTGGTCATTTTGAAACAAGGCAACACTTCACTTGCTGCAATTACCCTTTGAATAGATATACACTCGTTGGGGATCATTCATATTTGACACTTTCCGACAGCACAGGCCGACTGCCAAATACGCGCTGAACAACATTGTGGAAGCTTTAAAACAAGACCGGATGATATTAAGGCTAGGTTAATGGCTGTCTGTCCGCAGGCCCACCAGATGCTCCCAGCTCTGTCCGTCTTTCCGTCAGCAGCAGCTCCAGTTTGAGGGTGGACTTCCAAGAGCCTCTGAGCGTCAATTCAGCGGTGGTCACCAAGTACAAGGGTCAACACCTGTTACATGACACTTCCCATCCACTTTAATATGATGCTGAATCATTTCTACAGGGGACATATGTACCAATGTAAATTTGTTTGTTTCCCACAGTGTGTTGGAGCGGTTCCCCTTCTCTAAGTCCAATGCTGGGTGAGATGCTAGTAGTAGACACCAGCTTACTACAGTGCAACATTACGGACCTCACACCTGTAAGTATACTCATTGTCTGTTCAGTATGGCACAACGTTCAGCAACACTTTGCAATGGAAAACTGAATGCTAAGCCCTTGTTGGATACGTTTTTATAACCCAGTTTATGTTGTTCTTTCACAACTGGCACTGCACAGGGATTTTCCATTCCAACAACGTCTTTTCTCCAGCTATATTCCAACATGGTATTTCATCAATAAATAATAAATTGTATATTTTAGGTACCTCAAAACACTAGGGACAATGCACAGACTAAAGTAGATGTTATTTTGGTTCCGAAACTTCAATATATTTATTGAAAATAAATCAGCCCTAGTGATATGCGTGACCACAGCAACTGTGAATAATGTCTTTCTAGGGCAGTGGGAATAAGGATTGATGTTGGGTGGAAAACATAGCCTATATTGCTGGGGGTCTTGCGTTCAGTTCCAGTGCTTAGCAAAAACCTTAATTTAGTGGAGTTTTTTCTGCATTTTACAAACCTTTCTTTAAACGTAACCCTTAACTAAAACCATTGGAATTAACCCTATCCAAAGCCTTCATCGTTAACTAAACGTCCGAATTTGAAATGAGGTAAACGCATGAACACATGCACTGACACAGACACAGCTACACCCAGTGTCAAAACGTTACCATGTCTCAGTCAGTCAAAAAAGCCAATTTCTACTGCTTCCACCTCAGCCTTATAAACACAGCCAGTGATGGGATACAGCTAAACTTGCCACTTTTACGGGTGAGAATGCGACACACATAAACACAATAGTTAGCTTTGCAGCAGCTTTAAGCTTTATCCGATTAACTCATTTAGGAGGCCACTATTCCACATGAAGGATTTGATAGGAATCATTTTCCTAAACCACTTGGTTAGATTTCACATTAAAACATTTTGTCATCTGTACTACAAAGATTCTGTTTAATAGTCACTAGTCATCTAAGCACACGTAGTATTGTAAACACACACATACACACACACACACACACACACACACAATTATTACAATTAACAATTACATCAATTACATTACAAAGAATAATAGATCTGTGTTAATAATTCTGTCTATTGTTTAATATATTAACTACCATCATTGCTTAAACAATTTACTTCAGAATAACTTTTAGTTAACCTTCAAATATAACTTTTTAAGGGTGGAAAAATATCTATGATTGATGCGTTTAAGGGCTAAAGAGTAGGTATCATGAGGATAAAACTCCAAATGGAAACACTGTGGTCAAAAATATAGTAACGTTGTTGTAGTCACAATGTGGCTATATATAACTCCTAAAATAGTTTTTAGATTTTGAAATGTGTTTACAGATTTGATATATCCTCAGAACTAATCACAAAGCCCTTTTGTCAATGAAAACCATTAAGCTCTCACAGGACCAGCAACACCTATTTAAAAGTATCAGTTTAAACTTCAAATCTTGTTTAAATCTTGACCTACTGTATTCTACAATAATTCAGCATATTGCCTGTTGGTGTCATTGAAGTTGGGGAGATTCGTCAGACCACAGATAATTGGGGGTAAATAACGTGGGTAGGAAGCACCTAGAGACAAGTTTTTTTTCCGACATCCTCCTAATCCTCTATTCTCTTATGATTTCCTCAGAATTGATTATTAATGGGAAATATTACATTTTCCTGTGCATTTCTTTACGTTCGCCTTCAACAGAGAAACAGAGTGCAGCTGAATTGAATCAGCTTGAATAATATCTTACCACTGCTAAACATGCCATCACTGTCAATCTGTAAGTCAATATGTGGATTTCATTTCGGATCTGCTAATGAAAGATTGTTGTTTTATTTGCTATTTAGTCTAGAGTTTTTAGGCTTTGGTAAACCATGTTGTTTTCCTAGGCTAACTAACTGGCTTTCTATTGTAAGTTGGCTGAAAATGTAATTGAAAACAGTAGTGAGTGCACATGGTTTGGTTTCATGTGGTACAGTATGTGGAAAAATTTAAATGCATGTAATTCTGAGGCACTGACATAACAATGAAAAGAAAAAAAAACATTCAAAGGGATGTAGACTGGCTATAGGAACGGTAATCATTCAGAGTTGTTAAGGGTTATGGTTTTGGGAAAGGCTTAAAACATAACAAATTACCCTCAGAGGCCGGAGGGCATATTTTGAACCCAGCCAACATCATTCTATATGGCTTTAAAACTGAGCAGCTTGATTACAAAATATATACAGTACATGTTTTGGGGGCTTGCGTAAACACCTCATAGCTTGTGTATGGATCTTAGTGCAGCCAAAGATTTGATACACACGCACACACGCACAACTCTCACACCCACAAAACACACACACTCACACACACAACACAAACTCACACACAACCGCATACGTAAAAGAGCAGCCTTTTAGTCCCCTCAGGACACAAACTGATTTATAGTGGGCATAGCAGACATGCCCATAGACAGACAGACGCTTCCACATCATTATTGTGTGCAAGAAATCCCCTAGTGCCCATAGGCCAGTCCCTGTCGCCATACCGCCCCATGGACCAGAGCAGTATGGCGGACTCCCCTGTCACATGACAGGGGTCAGAGCAGGGTCAGAGCGTGGCTGGCGGCTGCCTGATTGATTTGGCTGAGAAAGGGGAGGCCGGGCTGATTCCACAGCAAGGCCATATGCTGTGTTACTGGTGGACATGGACTGGGAGCCTCCCACACACACTGACACACTGGATCACTGGAAATGTACAGAAGTACTGTTGATGTGGGTCACTTTTTATTTCTTTTAGATTTTACCATAATTTAAGGAGGCAAGTATGCTAAGAACCAACTCTTATTTATTTCGAAGACATGGGGGAAAGGTATGCGTGCTAACTTGCTCACAGACAAAACAAAAAAGCTTTCACCTTAAAGGTAGAACCAGGGACCTATTGGACATCAGTGAGATGCCTTAACCACTAGACCACTTGCAACTGTCATGCTGTAACAACCACTTACCTTACAGAAGATAAAGGTACTTTATTTGTCAGATACACATACATGTAGCGAAATTCATTCTCTACATTCAACCCATTCCTCAAGGGAGCAGCGGGCAGCCTTTTACAGCGCCCAGGGACCAACTCCAGATCTAAGCCAGTGCTTTTGTCAGGGGCACTGACTGAAGAACCTAACCTGCATGTATATGACCTGCTGTTAGAACAGGCCTTGATTTATGATCAGCTGCAGACACATTACTTTAGGCAGCGTACTGTCCATGTGACCTTACACACACTCGAACACAAACACTTATCTATTTAACAATTCCACCTGCAGGAGTGAGACATGCAGGGGCTAAAGTGGCCGACCCAATGTTTATGCTCTTAAAAATAAGAACTGCACTATTCATTGATTTTGGTAAACGTGCTCTACACAGCAAAGTCACCAGTGTTAAATTAACACTCTCAGTGCCCTATCTTACACGCAGCACAACTGACTTTTTACACAAACGCATGTATCATTCCTATCTTGCACCCGACGCAAATGGGACTTTTCCCCCCACAGACGCGCGTCGGTAAATTAGGGAATGAACTTGCGTTCGTTGGTCGGTTCAGCGAAAAGAAGAGGCGTGTTCTGGCGCAAATGTTCCCTGGTGCTATCTTGCACTTCCCGAAAACAATTCCGCCACTGACCAGGAAAAACCTGATTGAAAGTCAGTGGCGTTGAAAGTATATGCTATTTAAGGGCGCATGCTTAACCATAATGTAGCGTGTGCACAACTCGCATACACTTTGCTCCTCTCATTCACACCAATGCAGCAGTTATTTATTATTGAAATACATATAATTAGAAGGAAAAAGATTACCACACGAGGGAAATCATTGTGGTGTCCGAAGATGTGAAAAAATAGGTATACATCTAGTGTACACATTTACCCAAATTATTCAGAATTAATTATTCGCACAGATATACATCAACTTCAAGGGAACCCATTCAATCAACATACAAGTCATTTGCAATGATAATAGTAAAATCACCTAGCCTGGAAAAATCCAGACCCAAATCCTGAACGATTAAGGGTCTGGGATCGAGTAATGTAAATGACTTAACTCGAGGGGCGGCACCAAGCGTGCATTTGAAAATCTCACTGTACGCAATTGGATAACACTACGACCAATCACCAGTGGGTTTTCACTAACCCTAAGGCGGAGCTAGCTGGTAGATAAAACTCTTTCCGTATCAAGTCGCAAAACAGCAAAAATGTCCTTTAAAAAAAAGATACGATTCGAGCGCCGTCTTCTGTTCCTCTTTTAGACAAAAAGCCAAGTCTAACTCGTTCATTGTAGTGGCCAAAGTCGTTTTAAACAACTGGTGTTCATCCATAGCGATCTTACAATGTTTACTAATGACTTCGAGGTCGCCGAGCTGTCGTGTCGTCATCTGTTTAACACGCCTCTGGCACGCCTATATCAGATACACCGATGTGATTGGTGCAGCTCGGCTACAAGGGCATAGTTAATGAGCAGAATTACTCGGTGCCAGAGTAACTTGCTGAGCAAATTCAAATTGTGCTTTCGCGAGAACTCTGGATTTCCAGGGTAAAAATCACCCATGTCTTTGCGAAACTCTGGCTTAAGCCATGACTCATTTATGGCAACTTTGCCATGAGGAATCCCCCCCTTGGATGGGTGGCTGAGAAGGGGACAACAGGTATCCGTTAAAGACATGGTTAATGATGACACATTTTGTGATGCCAGCAAGTGCGTGAAATGTTGATTAATCGAAAACACACACAAACACGCAGTGTAGCCTTTTTGAACGAACATTCGGCACACTGAAAATGCGTGTCAGGTGTTTGGATAGAACGGCAGGTACAGTAATCAAGTCGCAGCGTTCTTTGTGGCCTGTTGTGTTTTATGCAACATTTTCACGAATCATGGATGTGTTTATGACATAAATTAGGAAATATTAGAGGACTTAAGGACACGTGAAGTTGAAATGCATGTGCCGTTGACACAACCCAAATGCCTAGAAATGCAGAACGGGTGAGGAGAGCTTATTTGACAGAAGAGTGAGGTAAGCAAAGTAATCTCGGTCTAATGTTAGTATGTTGCAAAAATATTACCATGCATTCATAACCTCGTGATTCAGTGAGAGTGAGTAAAAAACATTGGAAAGTATGTCTTGTGACATTTCTTTATTTACATTCTGTAAAAAGAAAAATCAATAGCAATCCACCGTTATAATAACAATCCGCCATGGAACAAGCGCGTCTGCTCTTAAAGGGAATGTGAGATGACGCTCTGATTGGATTATTGCACGTTACGCCCAAACCACACCTATGACTAATGAAGCTACTTCAGACATACCCATTTTAGATTTGCGTAGGGCGCAAGAGTAATTTATCCCGCCGGTAAAATAGCAACAATGCCCGGGACCCTCCCCACAATGTCACTTACGTTTCGCGTTTGATACTTGCGTTTCAGATCGTTAAAATAAGGCCCTTAGTGTTTATATACTTACCATTGGTGCTACAATCTCAAGGTTGATTTAACACTGGTGATTTTACTGTGTATCATATTGTGTTATTACATAGTGCATATTTGTGCTAATGCCACCTTTTTTGGTATTGTTCTGTGACAGGGCAGTTATTACTATGTCCAAGTGTCTGCTTACAACATGAAGGGTTGGGGTCCTCCCAAGACCTCCACCCCGTCCTGTGCCTCCCCATCCAGTAAGTCCATCACTTTATCTCCTCCTCTGTGTGTGTGTGTGTCTTTGTGTGTGTGTGTGTGTGTGTGTGTGTGTGTGTGTGTGTGTGTGTGTGTGTGTGTGTGTGTGTGTGTGTGTGTGTGTGTGTGTGTGTGTGTGTGTGTGTGTGTGTGTGTGTGTGTGTGTCTGTGTGTGTGTGTCTGTGTGTTTGTGTGTGTGTCTCTCAGTTCATGTCATTCTCGTTAAACCCAAGTCAAGGGTGTCTTCTGAGCAGACCTTTGAATGCCGACTTCATTTCAATGTTGCCTATCCCCCGCTATTTCAACGTGGCTCATGTCCCTCCCCTACTTATGGGTGATTGGTGAATGGCAGCAGCTGGATCACCCTGGCTGGCAGAAGGGGATCTGTGTCCAATGCCGGACGTCATAGTGCGTAACTGTAGCCTTGTGTTTGGGCCAATGAGATCCGCCAACGGGCGGGTGTGAAGTCATCCAAGTCAACAGCTGAGGAGACAAGTGGCCAGAACGGCTCTATCTCTCTCCCCTGTCTCTGTCGCTCTCTCCAACTCTTTCTCTTCTTCTCAGGCAACCATTCAATGTCAATCTTTCAATTGAATTAAATGGAGTTAGCTAAATGGAATTAGCATGGAAACAAATGTGTAAATTTTACAAAGCGAGAAAAATAAACATTTAACAAAATTCTCCAGTCACGGTGCCAGTTCAAAAAGAAAAAGAAGTTTGATTAGAATCAAGTAGAAGAGAGTAATAGATAATAAATTACTTGTACTCTTGGTTGGATTCACTGTAGTGTTTCTTGACCACCGTTTGTCCTACAGGTCTAACAACTTACTGCTATGGTGAAACAATGGGGTATTTCACCTAGCTTTTCAATATTGGATTTATTTTCAAATTCTGGTTCTGTATGGGACTGTGAGATCTAAGGGAAAAAATGGCTCTCATACGTCATAAATTTCTTAGGAGATTAGGAAGTGCGTCTAGGTTTCCAACTCATTTTCCGTGCATTGGGCACATAATCTGTCTTCCTTGAGGAGCCAGGTCTGCCTTAGGCATCCTTGCATGGTCATGTTCACTGAGTCTATATGCATTTAACATTTTCTTCTGCCGATGTGTATATTCTGCTGAGGGTTTGGTAACATTTCAGTTTGCTCTGTTTTTGGTTTGGCCAATGTGTCTTTCATGATTTTATTCAGTCTAGTTATGTGGCTTCCCTGGAGCACTGTGGGCTCTGTTTGTGTTGAAGGATAGAGCTCTGTTGGTTGTGTCTGTGTTGGTGGATAGAGCTCTGTGGACAGTATGTGTTGAAGGATAGAGCTCTTTTGATTGTGTCTGTGTTGGAGGATAGAGATCTGTTGGTCGTGTCTGTGTTGGTAGATAGCACTCCAGAACCAGCCAGTTGAGAACATTTCTTGACTTTCAACTCTGCTTGAGTTAGGGTCTCTCTCTCTCTCTGTCCTTCTCTGTGTCCTTCTCTGTGTTTCTCTCCCAGTATCTGTCTCCCAGTGTGTCTCTCTGTGTGTCTTTCTCTCTCAGTGTCTCTGAGTCTCTCTCTCAGTGTCTCTGTGTCTCTCTCTCTCTCTGTCTCTTCCCATTGTCTCTCACTCAGTATCTCTCTCTGAATGTCTTTCTGTCTCTCTCCCAGTGTCTCTCTTGCAGTGTGTCTCTGTCTGCCTGTCTGCCTGTCTGTCAGACTGTATGCATGTATGTACGTAATGTATGTATGGGAGTCGTTGTATCTCTTCCCATACTGTATGAGAGAGCAAGTCCACCCCCCATGCTCTCTCCCCTCCCTCTGAGCTAATTTCGATGGTTGCGTGTTTGTGTTTTCCATTTGGGCTACCACTGGAAATATTTGCATGTCTGTGAGAGCTGTGGCAGTAAAGGACCAACAGTGAGGCCCTTATACAAGGGCCCCTCTCTCCACCGAGGCCAGTAAAGAGGCTAGTTGTCCAGTCAGGACAGGAACCTTTCCGGGAATAGAGCTCACGGTGTTTCACCCATCCTCCAGGGGGCCGACGAGGGGATAACCAAGACGCCGCTGTTGCTGCCCTCTTATCACCAGCGAATCATTCTTGCTCCTTCTACTCCTCAGCGGGCCAGTGCTGCTGCGTTCTCTCCCTGGTGAGGGAGGGACCCGATGGCCTGTTTACCCCCTGTGTATACCGTGTCTCTGAGGGAGAGGGAGGCTGTCATAGGGCGGGATGTGTACTGTGTCTGTCAGTCTGTGTGGGGGTCGGGGGTGTGTACAGTGTGTTTGTGTACTGTAGGCGATGTATAATATGTGTGTGTGTGTGTGTGTGTGTGTGTGTGTGTGTGTGTGTGTGTGTGTGTGTGTGTGTGTGTGTGTG